>JBCNJP010007412.1:0-53918 GCA_039602395.1 Deinandra increscens subsp. villosa
GGTTTACAGATCATAGCTTGAAGAAGATGTTTGTATGGTTCAGCCTGATGGTTTTGTCGATCCAGAGAATCCAAACAAGGTTTGCAAGCTAAGCAAGTCCATTTATGTACTCAAGCAAGCATCTCGAAGCTGGAATCTTCGTTTTGATCAAAAGGTCAAAGAGTTTGGTTTTGAACAAAACAAAGATGAGCCTTGTGTTTACAGAAAGGCAAGTGGGAGCGCTGTATCGTTCCTCGTATTGTACGTGGACGATATATTGATCATAGGGAACAACATACCCATGCTTAACGAAGTTAAGAAATGGCTTTCATCTTGTTTCGCTATGAAAGACCTTGGAGAAGCCGCTTACATTCTGGGAATTAAAATTCACAGAGATCGATCTAAGCGTCTTTTGGGACTCAGTCAAAGCACATACATTGATAAGATCATAGCTCGGTTCAACATGAGCAACTCCAAGAAAGGAACCGTTCCCATGACTAAGGGAACAATCTTGGACAAATCTCAAGCACCTAAAACGGAGCGCGAGATAAGCCAAATGGCATCGATCCCATTTGCCTCTGCTATTGGATCTATCATGTATGCCATGCTCTGCACACGACCGGATGTCTCGTATGCACTGAGCGTGACAAGTCGGTACCAACAGACGCCAGGACTAGCTCACTGGACGGCTGTGAAGAACATATTGAAATACTTGAGGAACACCACTGATATGTTTCTCGTATACGGGGGTGTTGATGAGGAGCTCACTGTAAGATGTTACACTGACGCTAGTTTTCAGACTGACCGAGATGACTCTCGCTCACAGTCGGGATTCGTATTCACTCTTAACGGAGGGGCTGTTTCTTGGAGAAGCTCAAAACAGCCAGTAGTAGCTGATTCTACTACTGAATCCGAATACATAGCCGCCTCAGAAGCTGCTAAAGAAGCCGTGTGGATGAAGAAGTTCATTTCCGATCTCGATGCTATGCCAAGTATTAGGCAGCCCATCGAGATACTGTGCAATAACACAGGCGCTATAGCTCAAGCCAAAGAGCAACGGTCTCATAAGATGGCTAAGCACGTCCTGAGGAAATTCCACTACATAAGAGAAGTAGTCGACAGAAATGAAATCAAGATAAGCAAAGTACACACAGATCAAAACTTAGCTGATCCTTTTACTAAGCCTATGACTCAGGAGACTCATATACGCCACAGAGAAGCGATAGGGCTTAGATTAGCTAAAGACATGTTTTGATTCAGTATTTGGATGTATGAACACCAACAGTTATCTATATATTCTTATTCCATCTGTTTTATGCAATAATGAATTACATAACTGTGTTCAATATTTGTACGTTTAATCCTTGGACAATAAGTTCTTGTCCTAAATGTCCGTAGTCGATTAGTTAGTGGGAGCTATACTAAAGAAAGACTATTGTGACTAGTTGAACTTTAAAGTGGTCTAACGTTCAATCTCACAGACCTCATTGATGAATGACGTTGGACGTAACTCGCATCATGTAACGAAAACATGGAAGTCTTGCTTGCTTGATTAATGCATGCTCTAATGTATCCTTAGACCTGAGACGCATATTCGAACTCCCTTCTACTAAAGAACATTCTTTGATTGTAGCCTAACGTTGTCGCGTAACTGCCAGCCATAACGGCTACTTTTGGGAATGGCTCTGAAGTTTAGTGGGAGCTGTATGCCTTAACAAGGGATTCTGTTCTCTTGCTTCGGCAACGGTTAGACATAAAGGCGCCCTCGTTGGTTCCAAGTGATAAGTGTGAGGCCTCACCCAAACTTACTGTGTGTTTGTTAGATCACTTCGAATTATATCGAGAACGAAAATCGATGAATAAAATATGGGAGTCCATGTCCCATAATTCATCAATGTCTTATACAGAAAGGAACATATGACAATGAATGCACAAGTCATGAGTCTGCTTGATGGTCAATCAGATATACTTTGGCTAACGACTTAAAGTGTCAATATTAGTTGGTGTAGCTATGCATAGCTAGAGTGCCTCTGACTGCGCTCGTTAAACTGTCGCGTTCAGTCCAAGTGGGAGACTGTTGGAAATAGAGTGTCCTGACCCGACGAATTAACGAACCCGACCAATATTGACCCGTAAGAGTTACACCCGGGTCAACGGACTATTAAATCTAATTAATTGTTAATTAGAAATAAACGAACTAAATGGTGAATTAAATAAATACTAATTATTTATTTAATTAAAACGACAAAATATATCGGTTCAAAATTACTTGGTAATTAAAAGACGGACCGATCAGTTGTTACCGGATTAACAGACTGATCGGTTGGTGGACTTAAGGAGAATCGCGACCGGGCCCAGCTCACAGGCCCCGGTCCGCGATTTGATAATAAAAGAAGGAGGGAGGAGGTGGATTGAAACACAAGTCACAAACCCTAATCCCCTCCCTCTCTCTCTGCGCCGAGCCCCGCCGAAGCCGGCTCTGCCGCCGCCGCCGACCGCCGATCGCCGCCACCTAGTCCACCGTGATCTCTTCGCAATCTCCGATGGATCCCCGTCTTGCCAGTATCTGTGCCCGACTCGAGAGCGAAGCCGTCGCAGCCCGAGCCGAAGCCGAAGCCGCAGCCCGAGCCGCCGCCGCGGCCCAAGCCGCCGCCGCGGCCCAAGCCGCCGCCGCGGCCCAAGCCGCCGCCGCCGCTGCCTCTCACGCGCCGCCGCGCGACCACCGACCGGTGGTTCTCGCCCTTCCGGCGCAGCCGAGACCACCGCGTCCGGTTCCGTCGTCGTGGCCCGCGCCGTTATACCCGCCGGCCGCCGCCACCGCATCACCTCCGATCACCGGCGATTCGATCGTCGTGGGATCCGTTCCGGTGGCTATTCCGACGGAGAAGGTTTTGTCACCACCACCGGTGGTATCCCTACCACCGCCGCCGCCACTACCGCCGCCGCCGCCCATGGCGGCCGCCGTCGATGCCGTCGTTGACGATCTATTTCGAAGGTTCGAGTCTGACGTTACTGTTCATCCTAGCGCGAGCCCGTTGAATCCGGGTGTCTCGAGCGGTTGCTCGGATCCCGCCAAGGTATATCTAATTCATTAGATATTTAATTATTTATTTATTTTAAATAAATATATTTTCTGTGTTTGTCGTGTGTCGGTGATTGATCCTGTTACAGTTGCGTCCGCGTTTTAATTCGTTTCCGCTGCCAAATTAATTTAGAATTAATTTAATTATTAAATCGGTTTTAATAAAATTAAAATCGGTAACCCAGATCCCACTGTAAAACCCAACAGTCACACCCCAACCGACGGCGGAAACGTCGGGGCATGATTAGATTGCCCATAAGCTCATGACAACTAATTTAGTAATAATAGTTGATAAATAATGAATTTCAATGATAGCATTGAAGATAAAACAATACACCACATATCGATAACAAATACGATTTCTTTATTAAACTAGGTCCAAAAGCCCTATGTGATAGCATCTTGAAACATCAACATCATAGCCTGCAACATGTATAAAATAAAGGGGGTCAACTATATATAGTTGGTGAGTAACCACAAGTTTAGATACATAACATATATTTGAAAAACATGTGTTACGTGTCATACGATAAAATAAGTAAAATATAACATGCTAGAAGATATTGACAACATGTAAGACTAGGCATAACCAAAATTGCTAGTATAAAATGACAACATGAAAGACTAGGCATAAACAAACCTCAATGACATATGATAGATTTCCTAACCCGCAGGTTAGACTATATGAAATAATGAAATAGGCTCCAAACACCCAACGCCGAACCGGTCAAGTTGAGTGGTTTGTGAACCGATAGATCTACCTTTGTTACCCCAGGCCTTATGTTAATGTTTATGCCAAATGAAAGACATGACATACTTGACATCCGATGATAAACATGAAAGCTTTTGAAAATCACATATTGACAAATCATGCTAGAAGTCACATAACACATAATTCACACATAGATCACATACGCATGGTAAATGATAAATTTGAAAGACAACACTTGAAATAAGATACATATTGCAACCCCAAAAATGAGAAAATGAGAAAAGGGGCAAGGATTACTCACTTGGATTAGAAGTTAAGTCAACGGAGCGAAAAGTGAAAGTGAAAGGATTAGTCCCAAAGATTCATCCTAAAAGAATAGAAGGGGACAACATGAATGTTGGAATATGGGATTCTAAGCTCTTATGCATTTGGGGGATGAGTTTTGATGTTATAAATTGAAGTTTGAATAAATGTTAACTTTTAAGAGTAACAATTCCTTAAACGTTACTAGACATGCTTTGGCCTAATAGGTTATGACACTCTCATCGGGGCATCCCAGGTAAGTATCCAGGTCCGACTATGGGATTTATGCGAACACTTATCCTTTTGCCCCAACTACCGGTAGTTTCACCCTTCCAGTTACTACATGTCATTCGCGTCTCAAGTACCATCACTAAATATGTTGTTAAACAGAGATCGATTTCTAATCTATTTGAAACTTTTAAATATGAGTATATGTTCAAAACCTGAATTACATATTAGAATGATTAAGAATTAGTTTAATTGTTGATTTGTGAAGAACAAGCCTTAATCCCCAATCTTTTCATGCATAAAAACATTGACTTTTCGATTAGAAGAATATAGATGAAATTGGACATGATAGTTTAGACTCGTTAGGCCTAATGAGCCTCTTCAAGGGCTACAGTAAGCCTAAATCGGCCTAAGCAAGGCAACACGTCCTAATGACGTGCCTTTGCAAAGCTAGGCCGTCCTCCGTCCAAAGGACAAGCCTTAACAATGCTAGACGTTCTAAGAACGAGCCATAGCAAGGCTACCTAAACGAGCCTAAAGCACCTAACTAAGAACCTAAACTAAACTATTTAAACTAATAAAGAATAAATAAGCGAGTAACGAAAGGAAAGAAAGAAAGGAAACAAAGAAAGAAAAAGAAGAAGAATTACCTCAAAGAAGCTTTTCAAACGAGACGATCTTAAAGGGCAGCACCTCCTCGCCGAGAGCATAAAAACTACTAAGCACGACACCCGAAGGGGTATTGTGCTTGTGGAACCACCAAAATTTGGTTATTCCACTTGTTTATATTCAAACTAGGAGTTGAAAACTATAAGGGACCTAAAATAGGTATTTATAGGTGTATAAGGAATGAAAATTTCGCTGGTGGGGCAATGTGGGACGAAATTCGCGACTAGCAACTCACCAACAAGCATCAAACTTGTTTTCGCGATTCCCGCTTTGTTATAAATCGGTTTCGCACGCGGTTTTCGTCCACGTTCATCATTTTCAGAGTATTATCATATGGAATAGAGTAATCCAACATTCATGCTGTTGAGAATTGGGCTTAAACCTTGGATCTTGATGTTGGTCGAGTTTCTGAGTTTTTGAAACATAAGGATGTTACAGGGAACAACCCTGCGTGACAAAAATATTATTATGAAAATGATCTTTTTTAATGGACTAAAGTTCGTTTCTTCCATGCACCGCTCTCACGCATGTACGCTCATCGTAACCAGAGCCAAGTTCACAAACACGTACCATATCGGCTTTCGTGAAGTGACAAAATATTACCAACCCCCATTCTCAACCAAATACTTTCAGCCCGCACATGCGTGACAGTCAGGTTTGCTTACATAGACATAAGGACCCTGGGCGTATCATGTCGCATGGGACGTGAGTCACTCGAAGGATCATGCATCGTCCCCCAGCTGGGTGTCACAAGTCCGGTCCTTGGAATTTCGACTCCCCACATGGTCTGTGATACGTAGAGCACGTTTGGTTCAGAAAATCAGTAATAAACTTTCAACAACTTTTATAAAGGCAACTCGAAAACTTGTTAAAGGTTGATTATTTCAAATCAAGTGTAAGAATTAGCTAATTATAGCTTTAAGATTTGCCAGGAAGTAAAGGAAGATTTCATAGACAAAATACATTCAATTACTTTAACTGGATAATGTTCTTACATACTTTGACATACTAAAGACTCAAAAATGCCAAGTGGCTCAAAAGAAAAAAAAAGAGATCTAATCTAAAGAAGTGGGAGAGAAGAGTGAGAAGTGAGCAAGTTGAAATGAGGATTTGGCTGGCTTTTATAGGTAATTCTGGACTTTGGCACGGGGTGTGCCATGCAGGGGCATGGAGCGTGCCATGCCAGAAGATATATCGGAATCTTCTGTGTCAGTGGGAACGGGTCGTGTCTTGCAGGAGCAGGGGTCGTACCATTCAGGAGGTGTCAGCACTAGCTCGTGTCATCACGGGCACAGGGTCGTGCCATATCAGGAGGAAGATTCTGGATTATCTGGATCGGGGAACGGGGTGTGCCAAGGTGGGAACGGGCCGTGTCCAAGGCTATTTTTCCCAAAAGTTGCACTTTTCTTCACTTTTCTGCTAGAATTTGCTTCTTTTGATATTTTGGCCTTGTTAAACCTGAAAAACTAATAAGTAACAAAATGCCTTTGTTTTGATGTTAGTAAGTCAATTTTAAACCGAAATGTGGAGATAAATGAGTATAAAAATATGTATAATTAGGTGTACATCATACATGAACCGCCTATCTCATAAAAAATGTTGGTTTAGCTAATAAAAGCCTTTGTATACGTAAAAATCAACGGTATGAAGGACGAGTTGCAGCCTTTGCTAATCGTCTAATGCCCGTGAAAATCCATTAGTACCCTCCAAAAACCAAATTCTAGTGAAGCCCAAAAGTGTCTCATACATACAAAATTGAATACATATACGGTGATACTCCATAGGTGAAGCCCAAAAGTGTTAAAACTTTTAGACTGTTAAAGCTTGGTTTTTAAATGTTTTAAACTCGCATTTAGACTGTTCTGTGTGTCTGATGACTAAGATCCTGGTCGGTCATGCCTCCAATGCGGTGATACTCCATAGGTGAATTTTGGGGGTGTGACACAAGGTCTGACCAGGGGTGTTCTAGAGGTGTTTTAATAGCAAGATTAAGACATCAAAGCTTAAGGTTAAGCATGATAAGCCTCCTAAACTAAAATCTCATATATTTGTGCTAAGTTTGAGTTATGGATGCCTCATTTTGGTTATGATTTTGCTCCAAGAGTATTAGAACTAAACCAAGATGACTCTGGAAGCATTATTATAGCTTGTGAATCCAAGGGTAAGCTTAGATTGTGTCATGCATTGATAAAGTTTCAAGATTTGAAAAGTTTGGGTGAAATGGGTAGATGATAACCCCAGTCCCCATGGATCATGCATGCAGGTGACAGTCAGTGGCCAAGGAAGGTTATTCAGCTATACCAGGAGCTTAGATCATCACAAGGTTCAATACACAAGTCTAGGTAAGTCTAGATCATTCATAAAATGAAAATTTTCCATTTTTAGTAAGTTTAGTGGTTTTGATAGACTCGACCTCTGAATTTGGTACATGCATGATGCTCAGACTTAAGTTCCCACCAGAGGATCTTAAGAAGTGGATGTATGGTGTTATACAAGGCTTGGAAGCTAGGTATGCTTTCTAAGCATGTAAATGTTGATTTTGTTACACATTTGGGAGGGTTATGGGTATCCATAATGAATGAAATGGTCAAAATGGTTGTTCTATGATCATCACGAAAGTTGGACATGGATACCCAAAGAAAAACCAAGTTGAAATAACAAAAATCTAGTTTTTGGTCAGTGGATCGATGTGGACCGTCAAGATGTTCCTGGCTGGACGGTCTGCTTCGACAGGATGTCGACTGCGGATGTGACACCCAAACGGATAATTACAACTCATGCTAATGATGTATCCTTATGAGGATGCTAGATTCTACCTCATATTCTTCAAGGCATGTAGAAAAATGTGTACTTCAAGAAGAGTTTTGTAACCTTTTTCTTGCTATTATTTGACCCATAGAGGACAATCCTAATTAGTTGCATTTTGCTTGCATCTTTGAGAATATCCCACACATAGTTGAAGTTCAAATGACAACCTTTCTTTATGTATATGTTAAATATAAGATATGATTTTGTGATGAGAATAAACGCTTCCACATTTGCTTACCTCTCTCTTGATATTCCATTAAACTTAGTGAACTTATTATTTATCTTCTTTCATTTTCACTTCTTTGAATGTTGGGCTTGTTGGTTCCAAAACTTAGAAAATGATGCGAGTGTGGATTAAATGTCCAAACACACTAAATATATAACCTTAAAGGGTCACACACACTAAGAAATTTATAATTTCATACAATTCGTTGTGTCATGATAATAGTAAGTATTATTGTTAAGTAAAAATAATGAATACATATTATTATAACCAGGGGCGAAGTTTAAGCCGAAAGTGGGTTGGGGCCGGAAGTCATGGTGCCAAAAAGGATGGGGCCGAACTATGTCAAAATAATTTTTTTTCGGACCGAACATGTATAAACTTACACTACCGAACGAAAAAATGGATGGGGCATGGGCTCGGTCTAGCCGGGAGAAGTTTTGCCCTTGATTATAACATGAACATAAAATAAATATACTTATTTACATGCAGTACCCCGATTTCAAACTCAGCACAGGGAGGTATCACATAATTTACTCATAAGCGTAAGGCACAATAGAGATAATAAATAGAGCAGTACAAATACAATTGATATTAAACTAAAGTCGAGTTCATATGGATGCCAATACATATACAACATGATAGACAAAAGTGCACTAATCCAAATTCCAAATGGTAAATGCCCTTCACAGCCCACACCATGTTCATACCCTCTACCTTACCATAGGAAGCGTCGCAATTTTGTGATATGGATGCTCAAAAGATCAACTTATTAGCCAACAAGTTCTAATAAGTTTTTCTAAACGGATTCCTTAAATAGTAATTAACACATGAAAATGATTTATTTGAAACAATCGAGTCATAACCATGTGTTTACATAAACAAAGTAAACAATAATGTGCAAAAGGGATGAGCTTTTGGTGTGTAGCGTACCAATACCGAAGTTGTACTGATCGATGATACTAGTACTTGATTATCTCGCATTTCGTACTAGTATTTTTGATACTGATTCAAGGTTGATCTCATCCTTACCTATATATATATATATATATATATATATATATATATATATATATATATATATATATATATATATAGGGGAAGGATCCAGCGAAAACACCTTTATTTTGTGAAAACGCGAAAACAACTTAAATAAGGGGTATAATTGGAAGACCACATCTTTTAAAATCAATTCATTATCCTTCATATCTCTCATGTCGCATCATCCTTCCCCTTATGATTCCCCACCCACCATCATACTTTCTTCGTCCTCATGAACCACCACCGCCATTAGAGCCATCGCCGCCGCTGAAGAAGATGCACCACCAAACCAGCTCCGGTGGAATTTCTCCTCTGATGCAGTTATTATCCATCATATCCTTCCCGTCTCATCATCCTCCCCCTTCCGGCGAAATCGATGACTCGGGCTCCGGTGATTTGAATTCTGCCTCCGACGAAATCGATGTCACCGTCTCCGGCGATTTGATCTGAGCTCTCAAACTCTACAGTCGCAACACAGATACAATACGATTACATTCATAATCACGGTAACCCGCTATTCTATTTGATCTGATCGAACTACCTGATGACTCCATCACTTCTAAATCCAAATGTTCATCTCTATTTTCAATCTTCTATGTCATGTGTGTGTAATGTTTTGATTTCAAATCTGAAATAGCATTTAGAGTACACCTAAATCGCTATCATAGTGTTCATTGTCAATAACGCACACAAGGTGTTTGATGAAATGCCCATAAGAGAATTAAGTATCGTAGTTATGTTATCTTTATAAATTTTGATGATTTTTTTGTTATATTAGGTGTCTGATTAACGAAACATGGTTTCAATCGGTGGTTCTACTCCTACCAACGGGAATGGTGCACATGTGCACTAATGTCCGCATACGTCCGATAATACTTCACCTGAACCAAAACTTGTTATGTTATTATTCACTGTTATATACAACCTGTTATTTGAGCTTATTTGGTGCTAAACACCATGATGCACATATTTTTTTCAGTATGGTCGAGTAATAGTACACATGTGTATTAATGTCCGCATATGTCCGGTAATACCTCACCTGAACAAAAACTTGTTATGTCATTATTCACTTTTATATAAAACATGTTATTTGAACTTATTTGGTGCTAAACTCCATGATGCACATATATTTTCCGGTATACTTGCGTAACAGTGCACATGTGTATTATTATTCTGTTGTATTTGTTTTCCTTTTCTATTTTCCATAACCTGCAAGTGTATGCATAATATATAACTTTGAACTTATTTGGTGCTAAACATCATGATGTACAAATATTTTTCTATATGTTCACATAATAGTGCACATGTGTATTAATATTCTATTGTATCTGTTTTCTTCTTATCTTCAATAATTTGCACTTTATGCATAACATATAACTTATTTGGTGTTAAACACCATGGTGCACATGTGTTTTTTTCTATATGGTCGCATAATATTGCACATGCGTATTAGTATTGTGTTGTATTTGTTTTATTTTTCATAACCCGTACTGTATGCATAATATATAACTTTGAACTTATTTGGTTTTAAACACCATGATACATAAATATTTTGTGTGTTGTTTGTGTTAAACACTGTATGCATATTATATGTTACATCTAACACTCATCATATTTGTATGTTGTTTGTGTTTAAAGGCCATGATGCGCGAAATTGTGATAAGGCTCAACGTGCTGATGAGCTGGCTGCTGCTGCTGGACAATCTGCTGCTGGACAATTTTCATTTGATTTCGGAACACATTTTTTTTTATTCTGAAATGTCTTTCCTATACATTTTGATAATACTTTTGTTGAATGCTTATATGATTACTGGGTTACTTTGGGTTGCAGTTGTATATTAATTTGTTTGGTATGCAAACATTCTGATATGTTGTGTTATTTTTTTATATAGTGCACATGTGCACTAATATCCATAATTTCATTAAAGATAACATTTTACCATACTGTTATTAACCCCAACCATATTTTACACAACAATGTATGTGTGTTAAAGACTTTTCAAGTTAAACGGGTATGTAAGTACATGCGTTCCCATACTTGGCCATAATCCGTACACATGTGCACTTGTTCTCATACAACACATGCGTCAATAAAATACTCATCATACAAAATCATATATTCGTCATTCACATAAACAATTAAATTGTTACATAGGTGCATTTACGTGTTACACATGTGTACTGAAAAATGTTTGTGTATTTTTTTCAAAACTATTTTTATAATACACATGTGAACTAATTATGACTGCTCACTTTCTTCATTATTCTGCTGAAAAACATGTAGCACTTTCGTGTATTCTGTCTTTTCGCTTCTTCCCAACTGCGTCTTTTCGTCTACAATCAGGCCGAGACAATACCTTGGCGTGCTCATTTCGACCATAATGCACACATATGGTCTAGCTTTAATCAAACTTTAAGTGTTCTGCACAACATCTAACTAAACAATATCATTATTGTATCAGTTCATATGTAATGTACATGTGTGGAGTGACTTTAATCAAAACTAATATATATATAATACACACGTGTAATAAAAATAATGTTCATATGCACATAATTGAAGATATTGTTGCAAATTGCCGCCAGGTTTTTTAAGGGTCGGTCAACTATGCATGGACAACTGTTCCTACATATCCTAGGTAATTTTGTGTTCTTATGTTTTGTGTAAATGTAATCAGTACTCTAAAACAATAACTGAACACGACTCTGATGCACGTGTGCATCATTGACTGTAACTGTGTATTAATCAATGCCGGTCTCAATTTGGAGAAATTATTGTTAGGTTAGGGTTCTTGACTGTTTAATTGAGTTGTGATCGACGGTTATCCCCGATTAAATTGGCAAAATCGACGAACAAGTAAACTAGAATACGAGTGAGAGAAGTTACACTTACCTTTCGAGTCACTGAATTCGATTTTTGGTCGAGAGGAGGCGCGATGAGTGGACGGTGTTGGCGCAATCGGTGGTGGTGGCGCAATCGGTGGTGGTGGCGGTGATTTGACGGTACGGTGGTGGCGCTGTTGGTGACCGGCGGTGGTAGATCGATTTAGGGCTCGTAACTGTGTGTTAGCGTAATTGAGTTATGAACGCTGGGTTTTCCAAAATTTTGTTTATTCCGATTTAGCCCCTCCGCTATTTTTAGATTTAAGAATATCATAATTACAGATTTAGTCCCTCCTTTAAAAAAAATAAGGTGTTTTCGCGTTTTCGCAAAAAAAGGTGTTTTCACAGGATCCTTACCCTATATATATATATATATATATATATATATATATATATATATATATATATATATATGAAGATGATCATTTGAGAACCAATTGGGTTTGAGAACTTTTGAAAACCATTCTGAGCCACAAGTTATATATAAGGAAATCCCCCCCCCCATGAATTTGAATGCTTCCCCCTGAAAATTAGTGGCTCAGAATGGTTCTCAAAAGTTCTCAAAGAAAAAAATTCTCATTTGAATCTAACCCTATATATATATATATATATATATAGGGATAGGTTCAAATGAGAACTTTTTATTTTGAGAACTTTTGAGAACTAAATCTCAACCACAAATTTCTAGGGGGGGGGGGGCACTACAATTCATGGGATGGGGGATACATGTAAATAATTTGTGGCTCAAATTAGTTCTTTTTAGTTCTCAAATCAAAATGGTTCTCAAATGATCCTCCCCTATATATATATATATATATATATATATATATATATATATATATATATATATACTATATAAAAGAAAAGATTGATGCTGAGGTGGCATCACCACAGCCCTCCTCAGCATCAATTTCCCGCCTAAATGACTCCCCTTTATTTTTCACGCGGATCTTATGAATGACCCTTTCCCCATGCCGCTGGATCCGCTACATCTGTTCCATGACAAGTAAAAAACCCTAATCCCCTTTTACATTTGTTCAATCGACACCCAATTTCGCCTCCCCTCAAATCACAGGCGATTCATCATGGATCTTTGCATCATCATCTGCCATCAAAGATTTTAAATTCATCTTTGCATCCATTCCAACGCAATCACTTTTAAGGTAACCTGTTTCTTAATCCAAAATCATCGATTGTGGTTCTGTATTTTCAAATGATATGTTTTGTGAATCAGTTCAACCCTAATTCTTATTTCAGTTTTGAGTGTGTGCATTTTTGCGATATGTGTGTGAGTTTCGATTCTGTTTTGTTTTGCGCTGCTAACAATCAGATATAGTAGCCGAATCTGAATCGCAGTTAACCATTTGTTGGATCCCAAGTTCAGATCTATTCCCCCTGAATCGATGAGTTTGTGTTTGAATTCGTTGATTCATCTCGATTGACATCTGTCTTCTCTAATCCCTAATCTCGCAACCGCCATCAATTTGAGGGGATGTGAGGATACTGATCAATGGAATGTTGCAATGGGCAGGTAATTGGTACCCCACTTTCCCCTAAATCATCTTTATGATGAAAATCATAGTTGAGTGTTCTAACTGATTATGAACTCTTTGATTATTTTTAAATTGATAAACTTATCTATTTTTAGAAAAGTAATTTCTTTACACGTCTGTGAAAAGAAGAATTCTTTCATGGTCCACCTGGCTTTTTACATGGGTATTCATTACAATGTGCCTTTTTACATGGGTATTCATAAATAAACAAGTGAGGAAAACAAATGAATTGTTATGTTATAGATGGATGAGACTGAACAATAGAAACATTTTTGTCACTTGGTAAGTAAGAACAAAAATCTTAAAGTGTGATATCACTAACATAACTTCATGTTGGGAATTAGTTAAAATGATTTAAAATATATATTTCAATAATTCGATGCTACAAAAAAGGATGAGGTGTAATTGCCAACCCAATACTATGAATTTCAGTGTCTGATGTCAAATGATATATGGTAGTTCATTTTCATATGTTAATCTTTCTGTATTTGTTTAGTGGATGTGCTAAATTATTAGCTAACCAAGGTTTTAATTTAAATAAATATGCAGGTTAGAATGCTATATTGGAAGATGGCATAAGTGGATGCTCACGTTCCAAATCCTAATAATGGGATACAAATTTTTATTGTTGTAGCATGTAGGTATGTACGGATTCCCTTTCTTGAACAGGTATTGATTTATTGAAATATATATTTGTACCATCAAATATATATTGAAAAAAGAAAAGAGAAAGAGATTAGTTGTATGGATTAAACAGTGAAGGTAATATAATTTGTGGATTCAACAGTTTAGGTGTGTTTGAAGTTGGGTTTTGCAACTAATTACTATGTACTATTTTCAATGTCATGTAGATTGATCGGTTTATAGTGATGGGCAATCAAAATAATGGTTTATAATGATCCTTAAATAATTAGAACTTGACAAGCACTCAAATAGTCAAACCATATATGATATTTGTGGGTGTTGTAGTTTTTTTTTACAAACAATGAAATAGCTTTTTTTTCTTTCTATTTTTATGATCTTTTATTTATGTGTGTTGTCATTTTGATAAGCAACTTGATGAGGGTTGTTTGTGCAGGGAGAAACATGTATTATTTAAAGAGCATTGCATTCTCTAAGGGTCACTGTTCATTCATATGATAAACCAGGTATGTATGCAGAAGTGTGTGTGCGTATGTGTATATTCACACATACTGATGAAACAAATTATTCTTCTACTTTAGGCTTACAATATACTAATTTTTTTTCAATTTCCTCCAAAGAGGCAGCATTAACATGTTCCATTTCAACTATCAAACACAATTTTAATTTTAACCAAGGGTTGTTGCCATTATTGTTTGATGTAATTTAGTTCCCCCTTGAGGGGTGTGTGGTCCGGTTGGTGTGATTTATGATCTAATTCGGATAGATTAGTATATTAGGAGTACTGTAGTTGTTAAAAAAGATAATATGCTTCATTTACTAATTGATGTTGTTTAGTTTCCTTGTCATGTTGAATTGCATTTGGTAATTGCTTTAATTGATGAATTAGGATGGGTATCGTCCGCGTGTAAAGATTCGACTTCTGCAAGCTTCGACGAATGGTTCTGGTTTGTCTCTCTATCTATCATCACCAATGATGAACATAACTTTAGCGATTGTTCTCTATTTTTGCTATTTTGCACCTTTAAAAGGTGGTTAGCGTACTTGCAGGTTGAAAGCATGTCTTTGGTATGCGTATGTTACTGAACATCCGATTTATTTTGTGAAAAAATTGCTGATTTGGATATAGCACTAATTAGTAATAATTTCGAGTGTTGGTACAAATAGGAACCACAAAACTTTTAGGAACCAAATGAGTACGTGTATTCTGATAACATTTGCTTTTCATTACACTCTCTTTGGATTTACATGTGGATGTTTATATACATTTGGTTCTAGAACGATTCATCAATGTTTAGTGGCTCCTATTTGAATCTGCACATATTTTGCATTTCCTTACAGAGGAGCATTTTAGATATTTAACTACTATTTAAGTTCCTCTTTTAAACTATGTGTCAATTCACACTCTTGGTCCTAATGGATGAATCTGCAGATGTTGTCATCAAGCAAGCAAATTGAGACACGGGTAAAGTAAGGGATAACTTTTTACATGATATGGAGATGCTATCGAGGCTTTTTCACATTTAAAGTCATGGAATCCTTGGACGCTGTGATGACATTTTAGTCATGCTAACTACACGTAAAATGTGATTCCTTATCGATCAGGTAACAAAGCTTTCAAATATTTTTTTTGTTTGTGAAAATTTTTAGATTACTAATATGTGCATGTTAATTGTCTACTCTTTGTTTAACATGGTTATGTTTCATAAAAATCAAAGCAGCAGTTATAACTTAAGATATTAAATTTTGATGCTTTTACTTGATACAGTTCTAACCATAAAAGTATTTGGATATGATTCATTGATTGTTTATGTAGTGTTGCTCGGGTTCATGATGGAGGCAAGGATTTAAAGGTGAATGAAAATGGTGTGCCTACAAGTAAAAGAAGGTACATTAATTCAATAATACTTAAAATGACTAGATGAGTGGATAAGGTGACATGTCAAATGTGTTTGCCTTGAAACATGACATTTTTCTTTTGGTGATTATATGGGGATGGATGGCTTGGATTGACCCTAAACACTTTTTTTCTTTCTCCAATGTTAATTTGTTTTCTTCAATTTCAGTTATGGAATTACATTTATTATAATATGTTATTATAAGTATTAATTTTTAAAAATCCGCCCATGCATGGCACGGGTATCAAAAACTAGTATATATATATATATATATATATATATATATATATATAGAGAGAGAGAGAGAGAGAGAGTTGGGTTAAAATAAGAAGTATCTTTTCATAAGAAGTGTAAGAAGTACATATTGCGTTAGATATTAATGCATAGTGTTATAATTTAATTGTGTTTTTGGTAAACATATGACAATCCTAAAGTAGAAAACATCATTTTTTGAATTTCAAACATTTTTTATTAAGAATTATTAAAAGAACAATGTGTCAGAATATTAGTACATTGTGTTATCTTTTAATTCTAATTTTGAAAAACATATGACCTTCTAAAATGGAAAGAACCTTGTATAGTGTCATATATTTACCAAATATATAATTAGAACACAATGTCATGCTTTAATATCTAACACATTATATACTTCTTACACTTCTTACGCAATACTATATTTTTTTTACAATAACCCTATATATATATATATATATATAGGAGAAGGATAAAATGAAAACCTCTCCGAGTTGGAAAAACCGTAAAAACTAAGCTAAAAATTTCATTTTTTGTTCCGAAATTTTTTTTATGGTGACTCTCTAACTTAAAAAAACACCCTTTATGAAAAAACTAAGCAAAAAGAAGTTAATCGGTCAAAAAAGACGTTCAAAATTTGTTATTTTTTTAGATGTATTTTTTATAGATTCTACATTTATTTTTTATGGTTTTGGTGAAAAAAAAATAAAAAAGCGCCTAGAGATATTTTAAAAAAATTATTTACAGATTTTGTTACATATGTAACAAGACATTTTACATATGTAACAGGCAAATGTTACATATGTAACATGACGTAACGTCAAATTTCGGAATTTAAAAAAAAAAACTATTAGGCGTTTTTTTTGATTTTTTTCACCATAGGGCTTGTATTAACGCATATAATCACTACAAGAAAAAATTGAAAAAAAAAAATCGTTCTGTGGTAGTTTCCACGGTTTTTCCAACTCAAAGTGGTTTTCATTATATCCATCCCCTATATATATATATATATATATATATATATATATATATATATATATATATATATAGGGGAAGGATCCTGCGAAAACACCCCTTTTTTGTGAGAACTGCGTAAACAAATCTTAAAACCTACATAACTTTTTCATACGTTAATATTTTTTTAAAAAATTTGCACCAAAAGTCTTAAAATTATATTATCTTTCATCCTATAAAAGTTTTAAAAAACTTAACGCTTTTTTATTTTTTTTAAATATTTTTTTGTGTGGTGCACATGTGCATCACAAAAATAACTCATACTTTTAGTATGAGTTAATATATTTTTTTTCTTAGTCGCACCATATGCAATATATTTTCATCATTTTTTTGCGTTTTTATTGAATGATGCACATGTGCATCATACCAAAAAAAAAAACGCTCATACATGTGATATACATTAATAGTTTAAAAAGAAATTGCACCCTAAATCTTATAGTTGTGTTATCTTTAGATTTAAAGAAAAAATAGCATTTTATAACTTTTTTTTAATTATATGATGCACATGTGCATCACACGGGAAAAAAAACGTTCAGTTTTTTTTTTTAATATTTTGCTCCAGATTTAAAGATAACGTAATTCTAAGACTTTTGGCGCAAATTTTATGAAAAATCGTTAACGTATGCAAAAGTTACGTGAGTTTTAATATGTGTTTTCGCAGTTTTCACAAAAAGATGTGTTTTCGCAGGATCCTAACCCTATATATATATATATATATATATATATATATATATATATATATATATATAGGGCAATGTTAGTATGAAAACCCAATCTAGTTGGAAAAACTTTACAAACCCATCCAAGGGCCATAGATCAAACACATCATCCAGATGCCCTATACCCATAAGGGCTTTATGGACTTTTCATCATACCTAAAAGCAAAAGCAAATATGTTTGTCTGGCACATGGAAGACTTTGAGACTTTACCTCTGTCATTTTTGTTTTCCATCTCTTCATCTCTCCTCTAGTTCTTATACTAGACCCACTTCCTTCAATTTCTACTTTCTACAATTTCATAAAACCCACCTATTTTACTTTCTACTCCTTACAACTTCTCTGCAACTCAAGAACTAGTTCCACGATGGTTCTTGATTCTTGTACCACTTATTTCTCTATTTTCTCTTCTTCTATTCATTACCTACAAAAGGTGAGTGTCTTTTTCAATAGATTGGTATTCGGAGAGGATGATGGCTTCGGTGTAGCTTCAATCACAGGAGAAAATGGCTTTAATGGAGTCCATGAATATGATAAAAGTACATACAAGAAAATTAAGAAGAAGAAAGGTATTGGGGAAAAACATAAATTGTCTTGTTGTGGATGTGGACCATGTGACTTTAAAAGAAAATTGAGTGATTTCTATGATGAAGAACCAACTTGAAGCTTTAATGGAGTCCATGAATATGATAAAAGTACATACAAGAAAATTAAGTAGAAGAAAGGTATTGGGGAAAAACATAAATTGTCTTGTTGTGGATGTGGGCCATGTGACTTTAAAAGAAAATTTAATATTAACCCTCTTTGGTTTAACTAATCTTACAAACTAGACATTTTAATTTTATTCAATCTCTATACATTTTGTGTCATCTTACATATTAACTATAATAACTAATTAAAATTTCTAAATAATTGGTATTTTATGTTATTATATTAGTTAATTAATTTATAATCTTTTTTTTCTTCTATTTATAAACGATTTAAGTTTTGTTCTTTATGATTTACAAGTGTTTTTATTTTATTTATTGGTGGTATATTATAAGTAAAGAAGTATAAATATTGTTGTCGTACTTTTCTCTCTTGTACTTTTCTTTTATAACGTTTCAATTAAGCTACATACGTAAAAAAAATGTTATTGTTATTAAACATTCCGCTCACAGCATGTTACATACGTAAATCATCTAGAAATGTGTAAATAAACGTTACGTATGTAAATTTACTTGTGTAACATGTCACATATTGTTGGTCAAGAAAATCTACCAAAACACGATATTGATATCACCAACGAGTGCGGAATCCTCGTAAGTGATTGATTCAAGAAGAAAGTAGAAGAAATAGATTTGATGAAGTGATAAACAACAAAGATCAAATCTTGAATGATGAACAATACATTCTTGAGCTTAAAGAAACTGATCGTAAACACAAGGAGAAACCAAAATCGTAATCCAAAAGCTAGAATAATCATAAACACAAGGGTTTATATACTACCAATTACAAACCCTAGTCTAAATCATAAACCCAATAAAGCCGGCCCACATGGCCCAAATCGTAAACAACTAGTTCAAAACACAATCCCAATGATCTAATGTTCATGCCTCTAAAATATAGCCCAACAATCTTCCCCTACGCATGAACCATTAGACAGTCTAAGTAAGACATAAATCGAATCTGAATGTATGAGCCTCTTTCCTTGACCACCAACCTTTCTCCACAATTAGATTTGATGTGCCATGAAACATACCCACCCGTATAGCATTTGCCAGGTCATGTTCATCACCAAGTATTGGACGGGATGCCAGGAGCTTGATATCATTCTCTCCGAATCTCAGCAAATCAATGGGATCATACATGCGGAACTCTCTCATCTTCTTGCACACAACCACCACCTCATACGTTGTAGGATCATAATACCAGCTATCAAAATTCTTTACAAGCGTATAGGCTTCTATTTCATCGAGCATGTTGATAACTCGGGTTTGTTTGGTGGGAGGACACCTCATCTCACCAATTGGCTCATCGGTGACAGGATCTGTTCCAGTTTCAATCAACTTTGCAGCCTTCAGATCAAAGTTTACAAAGTTTTCCTCCATCTGAGCTATCAAATTGTTGCGAACCAGATTACCATGATTGTTGTTCCACCTGTTAATAAATGGTGCCCTCAGCAAGTTTCTCAACTCTGTTTCAGTTCATGAGTGGAATTGACCTCTTGATCGGTAGTACTCGACTGGAATGTATCCATCTCTTACCACAACAAATAATTCCTTTTTAGCATCATAAAACCAACACAGAATTGGTTCTCGGCTCCCCTTCTTGTCTAAAGCACTTTCTCCCACATCTATGGAGTACAGCGTAGGGGTAGGACCTTTGAAGAATTCCTTAAACCAATTGACTTGTCCTTCAGGAGCCTTTGAAATAAATCTTCCACCACGAACATACTCAGACATCTCAATTGTGTCATCTCCTTCATCTTCATGTATTGCACTTACATCTTGAATTCCTTGAGATGAGCTTTGACTATGGTCACCAGATGCTTTTGACTCAACAACGCCTTTCAACTCTGAATATTTCTTCTTCAGATCCATCAAGGTTTCATACAAGAAATTAAGCCTTAGCTTGTTAGTAGCCTCGTTCTCTTTCAAAGTCTTGTTTTCATTTTTATGTGCTTTTGTCTCATTTTCACGAATTCTGTTTTGAGACATAAGATAACTAATTTGAGGATCAGCACTTAACCTCATCTCAATTGGGAGATCAGCTGTTCCCACAGCAGCCTGAAAAGGTCGAAAGCTTGGAACACTAGGAGGCTGGCTTGCTTCAGTTGAAAGATTGATCCTCACAGGACTTGGCTCTATAATCATGCTGTCTACATCAAAGAATTGCCTTTCATCATGAACTGGGCTATGTTCATTCCGAATAGGACTTTCAGTCTGTATGGGAGTTGATTCTGGTACATCAACCCGACGATCAGCCTGGGGTGTGCTCTTTTCATTGGTAGGTTCAAATGCATCAACATTTTGTGTATTGGCATGTGTAGGTTCAAATACCATCAGGCTTGAGGTAGTTTTCTGGAATTTAAACCTGATGGCTCTGGGATCTGACTTCTTCCTTGTTGATACCTGATATGTGCGTCGTGTGAAGTATCAAGCAAGATAAAGATCAAGTCAAACTAGGTCTGGCCGAACTAGGTCCGAACCTGAAGTTCGGACTGGCCGAACCTGAGGTTCGGCCGAAGCTTGGTCAGCTAGTATATATAGAGGTTTGGTCTTTGTAATTGGTAGAGTTCAGAGCGTGCAAAATCTGTTAAGTGTGTGTTTCTGAGTATGTATTCTCTCAATCAATTTCTGAGTGTTTACTGGTTGTAATTGTTCTTCGTTGATCAATAAATCAATCGGTTAATTACGTTTCGATGTCCGATTAGCTAGATCGAGTAGACGATCCGATGCTCACGCATTTTCAAGTGGTATCAGAGCTTTCTGGTTCACTCTACTGATCTGTGGTTGCTATTTTCGGATTTTTAAGCGTTTTTGAAGTTTTTCTCGAGTTTCATTACGTATTTTCAATCATTTCTGACGTGCGTTTTGTGTCAAATTTGCTCCTAAATCGTTCCTCATCATTTTTCTGGTCTGGCTGTTACAAATCTTGTCAAAATTCATCAAAAATCAAGTGTTTTTGAAAAATATGTCGAAGTTCGGACTGATCTCATTAGGTTCGGAGTAACTGCTCCGAGGTCCAGGTTCAGAGCTGTCTCGGTGAGAGTTTGGTGTACATTCGGTGAAGGTTCGGAGTTTTCTGTGTTCGGTCACTAGTTCGGACAAGGTTCGGGGTTAAATCAAGGTTCGGAGGTAGTTCGGTGCTATATCGGAGTCTCTTAGGAGTTCGGTCTGTTGATTTTGACTCGGAGCAAGTTCGGACGAAGTTCGGAGGTTGGTTTTAGGTTCGGACAGAGTTCGAAGCTTAGTAATAAGTTCGGAGAGAGTTCGGCCGGCATAATTAAAAAAAAAAATTCGAACGATGTCGGAATTTCACGCGTTTGCTGCAATGCAAAGTGCCATGCAAACCATGCTGAATTTTGACAATGAAATCGGAACAAGTCAGAAAGTTCCCAAATTGTTGAAGCTTGAAGATTACCAAAATTGGAAGAAACGATTTTCTGCTTACATAAGCACGAATGATATCGATTTGTGGATCCCGCTCAAGAAACTTTATCAACACCCAACTGATGCGGGAGATTTCAAAGAAGTTCATCCCTTTGATCTTGCTGAAAGAAAGTCATAGGAGCTTGAACAAAAAGCTTATGGTTATTTTACGATGGCATTACCTACTGAGTTGCTTCATCAATTTAGCACTTGCAAGAAATCTAAGCAATTGTGGGATGCTTTATCAGCGAGATGTGAGGGTAATGATGACTACAAGAAGAGTCGAAAGAAGGTTTTGAACAAAGAGTTTGATAATTTCCAGAATTATGACAATGAAAATATTACTGCTCTTGTTTCAAGGTTGTCACATTTAATTAGTGAGTTAAAGGTTGTTGGAATTGAGAAAACTGATGCGGATTTGAAAGAAAAGATTTTGGAAGCTTTGCCAGAGAAATGGGAAAATTATGTTTTGCTACTCACGCATGACAAGGATTATTCTACAATGACATTTCACGAGCTTACTGGAAAACTTCATGCTCGAGAAATGGAAATGTTAAACTCAAAGAAGTCAACTGCTACTTTGCAAAATCCTGAATTGTATCATGGTGAGAATAGTGCAAGCATGAGTGCAAAGTCTAAGCCAAATCTGAATACAAATCAGAATACAGCACCAAGTGTTGCTTTTATAGCTGGAGTTACAGGAAATTCTGATAATAGTTCTTCAAGGGGTTGCAATTTCACAATTCCAAATTTTTCAAGTCGGAATGCTTTTTCAGCTGAATCAACAGATGATTGTGCTAAAATGATTTCTGCATTGATTTCATCATCTTTTGGTTTCATTCTCAAGAATGTTGCTGATGCAAAGTTAACCAGCGAGGATCTTGATGCTCTTGATGATGATCAACTAACTGAATTGGATATATCTTGGCAATATGCTATGTTATGTCAAAGATCTAAGAGATTCTTTAAGAAACATGGAAGGAATCTTTCTGGTGATAAACTGGGTTTTGACAAGTCAAAATTAAAGTGTTATAAGTGTTCACAGCTTGGACATTTTGCTAAAGATTGTCAACAAGCACATGCAAATAAGTCTGGTGTTCCTCAATCACCAAAGCCTGGTTTTACTCAACCATCTACTAGTAACACTAGCAAGTCTGCAGCTTTGACAGCACAACATGATGGTGTTTATGATTGGGGTCAACAATTTGGTTATGATTCATCAGCTTTGATTGTCACTCATGTTCAGTCAGATGATTCATATTCAGATACTAGTTCCGATACTAGTTCAATTCCAAGTTCTTATGAATCTGCTGAGAACTTGGAGAGTCTGATGAAAGAAAATGCTTTGTTGATGAATAAAGTTCAACAACTGACTGAGGCTTTTGATGTGACTAATTCAGAGTTGAAGATTTCTAAAGATCATGAAAAGGAGTTGACATTGAAGAATAAGTGTTTGACTACTGAAATCAAAACATTACATGAAGTTTTAAAAGTTTTGAAACAAGACAAAAAGGATGTTGAAACTGCAAAAGCTATGATTTTTGAAGAAAAGGATGAGTTGGTGCAAGAAGTGAAGAAATGGAAGGATGAAGCAGAGGATACTTGTAGGGCTATATTATGTAAGGCATGAACATTAGTTGGGCTTTTGTATTTGGGCTTAATCTAGCTTAGTTAATAGGCCATGTGGGCCATTTGAATGATTATGATTGGGCTAGGTTAGTGTTTATGATTGGCCCATGCTCATGTATGAGGTGGTATAAATACCACCTCATTGTATCGATTTCTTAAAGCTTTTCTATACACATTTCACTGTTTATGATTTCTGTGTTCTACATAGAGTTTACGATCAGCTTCCTTTAGTGGGTTTTCATCATTCAAGACTTCATCTTTTCACAAGATCTCGTCTATTCTTCCACTATTGTTCTTGAATCAAGCTTGTACGAGGATTCCGCACTCGTATTTGTCTAGATATCGTGTTGTTTGGTTGATTTCGGACCTACAATTGGTATCAGAGCCAAGAATCTTAGATTCGAGGCTCTCACGATATTGATTCGAGTATTTTCTGGGTTGTTTTCGTGTTTTGGTTGAAGATTTGAAGGTTTCTCGGGGTTTACGACATCTGCTGCTGCTGTTCAGTGAGTTTACGATTGGGTTTTGTTGAAGATCTTCATATTTTGGGGTTTACGAGTGGTCCTGCTGGTGTTCTTTGAGTTTACGACATCAAGATTGGATCTTTAGGCATTTACGATTCGTACATTGGGTGTTTACGACTTTGCTTGGTCGTAATCGGTGTTTACTGTTTTGGTCAAAAATTGCACGAGACAATCTCGTATTCCAAACTTAGAATGTGGGGTTAGGTGCCAAGAAGTCTGGTTCAAAGATAGAGAAAAAGTAATGCAAATGACACGGTGATATACGAGGGAAACCCGGAATCCTGAGAGTTGCCTCTGAGAATCCCAGTAAAAACCTCGGGAGCCGGCTCAAAGCGCCTGCTACCTAAAGCTTTTATAAAGTAAGAATTCGATTACAGCGGTGGAGACGATGATCGAAGGCTAAGTGTTACAATATTCAGAGTGTCGTGTGTTGTGTTGTGTTTCCTAATTCGATCATGTCTCATTTATAGCTACAAACAGAAATAACTAATTATCCGAGAAATCAGGGATCCTCTTGACCACGTCCATTAGCCGTTTGAGGAAGTTCACCACTTAGTCCACGTTCGTTAATGCCACGTCAGCGCTAATTGACCGATTCCTTAGGGAGGTTAAACCTTGCTTACCTGCCATTGATATTAATCACGTGGCTATTAGCAGATAAAGGATATTAAAATAAATAACGAATAACGTAACCTGTCGAGAATCCTTGGGATTCCCGGATTCCTGCATGATCAAGCTTCTCAGCCGGGTGCTTGGAATTCGACCCATAACAATTGCCCCTGAATTTCGCGGGTGTTCGATAAAGGATAACAGCTGTGAAATTCAAATCGTTTCAAAACAATCTGCATGCCCACGTGGACGGCCGAGATCTAAGATACCCTTTTTGATTTGACGGCTTACACTCTCCCCCATACGAGATTTCCGTCACACCTCGCTGCCTTAAATACACCATCTATTTTCTCGTTTACTCACCATCTTCTCGAAAACCCTAGAGAAAAGCTCTCTCCGGCATTCAGGTCAGTAATCCTTCTTCCCGGAAATTTCTCTTTTTTCCGTTTTGCTTTCGTAATGGTCAAGAGAACTCGTTCCTCCTCTGTTGCCCCCGGTACTCCCGCCACCGTTGGAGACTTCGTCGATCAGGGCTTTATTCCAGTGAAATCGGAGGAGTCCTGCCGTTTCACTGACATTGACGTGAAAGACCTCAAGGAGTCCGGCCAGTTTCCGTCCAATGCTGTCTTCTTCCAATTCGACCCCAGGATGAAAGCCGATTGGATTTCTAAAACCTGGGTTTGCTTTCTTCTCTACCCCTTCCAAATCGGTATGTCCTTTCCTTTCCCTGCACTGGTGAATGACTTTTTCAAAGTCACCGGGCTGTCATACGCCCAAACCATGCCCATGGTTTGGAAGATTCTTTACTCCATTGACAGCTTGAACCGTTCAAGAAACTTGTCGATAGGAATTCCGGAAATCTGTGCTGCCTACAACCTTAGAACCCATGGAAACAGCCGCTTTGTTCTTCAAGCCAAAACCTCAGACTCCCATCTGATTCCTAGGGCCACCCACAATGACCACGATTGGAGGCAGAAATTCTTCTTTGTCCGTAGGGATTCCATCGTTGGGGGTGAAGAGTTGCCGGTGCAATGGGTGAAGAAGGGTAGGAAGCTTGTGTTCTTTCGTTTCTGTCAATATATTTGTGATTTGTTAACTTACCTTCAGTTTCCTTTATTTGCAGCTCCTGTGTTTGAGAAGCTTATTAAACCTACTCCTCTCTCAGATAAGAAGCTTGTGGCTTTTTATCAGATTCCCGTGGCTGAAAGAACCTTCGCGATAGAGAACTCTTTCAGTGAGCCAAGCAATTCTGAAAAAATGTCAAGTAAGTATCGATAGATTTTGTAATATGAATTTATAATAAATTGAAAATCTTAGACTTATCTGTTTCGTATTTTCAACTTCTCAGCTCCCAAGACCAAGATGAGTTTTGATCTCGAGGACCTTTCTGACTACTTTGATGATGATGTAACCACTGAAGCTCCCAAGTCGACCCATACCAAGGTCGAACACACCTCCAAGGCTACTTCTTCCAAGCCCCCGCAGCCCAAAGGCAAAGCCACCACCACCAAGAAAAGGAGGGGTCCAGATTCCGCTTCCATCAGCCTTCCTGACTGCTTCGAAGGCCTAAACACTACCGAGACCATCAACATGCTCACTAGCCTTCAAAAGCACGTAAGTCCCAATCTCTAAACTTCTTGATTGACAATCTGATTTTTCTGGTAAGATTCTGATCAGTATCCTCAATCTTGCAGGGTTTCGAGCGCCTAGCCGCAATGTACGCCGATGCTGAAGCCAAGGTGTTGGAGCTGAAGGAAGAGGTGAAGAGGGCCCAAGATACCATCAAGATCCAGGGGGACATTGCTGAATCAAAGAACAAGTACTTCGAGAGGAAGCTGGAGATGGTGCAAGAAGGGTTTGATGCTGCCTTGGAGCTGGAGGTCCAGAAGGGAAGAAGGTCTGCTGCCATAGCCGTTTTTCAGAGCAAAATCAAGATGGCTGAGCAGGCATCCGAGACAGACTTCTCTGTCGGGATCTGGAAAGTTGAAGCTTGGAGGGCAAAGTTGGAGAAGCTGAAGAGAGAGGTCGAAGATGCCGAGGCTGCCAAGCAAGAGAAGGCTCATCCTTCTGAGCAAGAAGGAGAAAGTCCCAGCACTCAACTTGAGAAGATGGCAGCTAAGGGGAGTAGCCTCGATGATCTTCTGAATCAGGAGGGTGGTGAGAAGATGCTGACTGTGGATGTGATCGGCCATACCGGCAAGAACAAAGGGAAAGAGGTGATGGGATCCTCCAAAACCTCCAACAATGATGAAGAACCCTGAGGTGCCGCCGTTCAATTCCACTGTTTTTTGTTGATGTTTTGATGTTTCAAACAATGTTTCTTTATGTTTCCTGCACACTTAACAACAATTAACAATGATAGGATTCCGGGTGGAGGGATCTTGAACTTTTCAAGACGAAATCCGGAATCCTAGAACCCAGACAATCAAGCCTCCCAGGTGGAGGGATCCTGAAGTTTTCAGGACGAAACCTGGGACGCTTTATCCCTTTATTTTGCTTAAATATTATGAATGGTATGGTAGGTTTGACCAACACTTGTCGTTTTATTTGCAAAAATAGTTTTTTTTTCGTTGACTTGAATAAAGTATATGCTTGGGTTCCAAAAATAGAAATTTAAAGTGTAAAGAATCTTTCTTGAATCCACTACCTTAATGGATCCAAAACAAACCTTTTCCTCATAAAAGAATGTCGCATGTTCAGATTTTGTAGGACCCAAAGCATGAAGTATATTGAAAGATAAGACCCTTCAATTCTCCTTTCTTTCTGATCAGGATTCCGAATTCCTTAGGATTCCCAAACCTGTTGAAAAGGACTTCGAATAATGAGTCAAAATTACTCGCGTTTTTAATCTTCTCCCGACTGAGATCCGATAGGTTTTAAATTTCAAGTTAAACACTGGGGACAAGCCCAAAGAAACTGGGGTTATTCCCGATAACACTGGGGACAAGCCCGAAGATACTGGGGTTAAACCCAAACAAGCTGGGGACGAGCCCGAAGAAACTGGGGTAAAACCCATCTTAGTGACATGAAAATGTCAAACCAATTGTTAGGAAACTGGGGTTAATCCCACTTAGTGACATGAAAATGCCAAACCAATCGTTAACACGTAAGCGTTAAAAACCTTAGGAATCCAGTCAGGAGCCTCCAGTGACAAGATTATCAGCCACCCTTAAGAATGGACTGGTCCGGCCACCTTGAGCAACCTGAGGGATTACTTGCGCTCCAGGCGAGGGTCGTGCGTCACAGGCGTTTACCCAAACTTGAGAAAGGTGAATACCTTTAAACCTTAGAAGATGTGCTGGACATCTTAGACGGAGAAGAGGTGGCCAGCCTCTGACTGGGGATAAACCCAAAAAACTGTTGTATAACTTCCAAGCTTCTGCAAAACACTTGAATACTTGGTGAAGGGTGGGTGTCAGTCTTGCTGACACCACTCCGATGCTTAAGTCAGTAATGGTTAAAAAGAAATTGATAAAGCGAATTGAAATTGGATTAGTATACTTACCTGGATTGCTGACTGGGTGAAAATTCGGGTGAGAATCCTGACAGGATTCCTACATAAAATAAGCTTTCAGGTGGATGGCATTCCAAGCTCTCGGTAATAAGTCTCCTTCTAAGTTCATTAGTCTATATGCCCCTTTTCCTTCTTCGGATTCCACTAGATAGGGTCCTTCCCATTTGGGCGCCAACTTCCCATCAGCCGGATTGGTCGTATTCTGAAATGCTTTCCTCAATACCAAGTCCCCAACCTGAAATCGCCTGAGTCTGATATTCTTATTATATGACCTTGCTATCCTTTGCTGGTATGACGCCATTCTGACTTTGGCAAGATCCCTGAGTTCTTCTACCGTTTCAAGATCCTGAAGTAGATTCTCAGAGTTATTCTGGGAATCCTGGAGCGTAACTCTTGCTGTAGGAATCACCATTTCAGTAGGGATGACGGCTTCTGCCCCAAATACCAAGGAAAAAGGCGTTTGGCCAGTTGCATTCTTGGAAGTCGTCCTATCTGCCCAAAGAACAAATGGAAGTTCTTCAGCCCATCTTCCTTTCTTGGAACCCAATTTCTTTTTCAAGTTATTGATGATGATTTTGTTGCTGGATTCCGCTTGACCGTTGGCTTGAGGATGTACTGGTGTTGAAGTGATCATCTTTATCCCCCAACTCTCACAGAAGCTCGTAGTCCTCTTGCCAATAAACTGAGAGCCATTATCACATATAATTTCTGCTGGGATCCCAAACCTTGTTAGGATATTCCTCTTGATAAACGAGATAACCTCCTTTTCCCTAACTTGAACGTAGGCTTCTGCTTCTATCCATTTGGAAAAGTAGTCGGTCATTGCAAGCATAAAGACTTTTCCTCCGGGTGCCTTGGGCAGCTTCCCAACTATATCCATCCCCCACTTCATAAACGGCCAAGGTGAGACAATGGGGTGCAACGGCTCAGCTGGTTGATGGAGAATATTGCTATGTCTTTGGCATGCATCGCACCTTTGTGAGAAGTCCATAGCATCCTTCTTCATAGTTGGCCAGTAATAACCAGTTCTGAGGATCTTGGAAAACAATGCTCTTCCACCAGTATGATTTCCACAATCTCCCGCATGGATATCTTGAATTACTTGGATCGCCTCAGGTTTCTCAAGACACCTTAAGTAAGGACCTGCAAGAGACTTTCTATATAGAGTATTATTTAAAATAATGTAAGGAATTACCTTCGTGCGGAAGGCTCTGGGATTCTCGTTTTTAGGAATTTCCCCACTTTGAATATACTTTATAATAGGGGAGGTCCAGGATTCCAAGACCTTTTCAGGATCCTGAATTTCCATAGAATCCTCGCAGTCCACCTTATTGGATTCCTGAGCCGAAATAGCCGGAGTCAAAACATGAGTGATTGGGATCTTGACATCCTCTGGAATTTTGAGAGATGAGGCCAAGTTAGCCAAGGCATCGGCTTCCGAGTTCTCCTCCCTTGGAACCTGAACTATATTGAAAGTTTCAAATTTTAAAGACAAATCTTTTACAACATCAAGATACTTCGAAAGTTTCTCTCCTTTGGCTGCATAAGATCCATTGAAATGGTTAGCAAGTAATAAGGAATCAACATAAACTTGTATACACCTGATTCCCATGCCCCTAGCAATCTGTAAACCTGCAATAAGCGCCTCATACTCGGCTTCATTGTTAGTAGCCTGAAATTCACAAGAAATAGACGAGGGTAAAATGTCTCCCTGGGGTGATTTTAGTAGGATTCCGAGGCCCGTGCCTCTGACATTGGAAGCCCCATCCGTATATAGGATCCAAGGCTCCTCAAGTTCATCAAGCTTCCTGACTTCCTCATCGGCTTCCGGGAGGATGTCACTGCTGAAGTCTGCTACAAAATCAGCTAAGGCCTGTGACTTGATAGCCGTTCTGGGCTCGTATTGTATGTCATAAGCACTGAGTTTGACTGCCCATTTCGCTAACCTGCCAGACATCTCAGGCTTCCTGAGCACTGCCTTAATAGGATAGTTAGTTCTTACAATAATAGTATGAGTCTCAAAATAATGTCTTAATTTAGTGGATGCCATGATTAAAGCTAAAATAAGTTTCTCGAGATAGGAATACCTGGATTCTGCATCAAGCAGTGTTTTACTTACATAGTACACAGGGTGTTGCTGCCCTTCATGATCTTTGACGAGGACTGCACTGACTGAGCTTCCTGAGACTGCTAAGTACAGGGTTAGAGGCTCCCCATCTATTGGCTTCATCAATAGAGGAGCCGATGAGAGATATTCCTTTAACGACTTGAGAGCTTCCTCATGCTTTTCATTCCACTCGAACCTTTTATTTTTTCTCAGAATCTCATAAAAATCTTTACTTTTTTCTGAGGATCTGGATATGAATCTGTTCAAAGCTGCTATTCTTCCGGTCAATTTCTGAACATCCTTAATTGTTGTAGGAGATTTCAGATTTAGAATGGCTTTAATTTGCTCAGGACTGGCTTCAATTCCCCTTTCCGTTACCATATAACCCAAGAACTTTCCAGCTCTGACCCCAAAGTGACACTTAGAAGGATTCAGCTTCATGTTGTAATGATCCAGGATATCAAATGCCGTTTGGAGATCCCTAGGGTGATCTTCTGTTTTCTTGGATTTCACTACCATGTCATCGATATAGACTTCCATAGTGTCTCCCAGTTGGTCTTTGAACATCATGTTTACAAGTCTCTGATAGGTGGCACCTGCATTTCGAAGTCCAAAAGGCATCGCAGTATAACAATAGATACCTGTTGGGGTCATGAAGGCGGTGTGCTCCTGATCACAAGGTTCCATCTGAATTTGCTGGAATCCAGATGAGGCGTCCATAAAGGTGAGCATCTCGTGTCCTGCGGTAGCATCCACCATAGCATCGATATGTGGCAATGGGAAAGGATCCTTGGGACAAGCCTTGTTTAGATCAGTGTAATCCACGCAGACTCTCCACTTCCCATTCTTCTTCTGTACCACGACCACGTTTGCTAGCCATTTAGGATACTTGACTTCCCGAATCATTTTTGTCTTGAGAAGCTTGTTAACCTCTTCTTGTATGATAGTGTTGGTTTCTGGAGCGAACTTCCTTCTTTTCTGCTGGATTGGCCTGAAAGTAGGATCCAAACCAAGTTTATGGGTTATAACGTTAGTAGGAATACCTGTCATATCTTCATGTTTCCATGCAAAGGTTGCCCTTCTGTTGGTGAGAAGCCGGATCAATTCTTGTTCGGTATCCCTGGGAATATCAGTTCCTACTAGCACCTTCACTTCAGGATCTTCAGGATCAATCTGAACTTCCTTCGCATCTGATTCTTTTTCTTCCTGAAGTTGAAGTGCCAGTTTCTTTGATTGCTATGCTGAGTTAAGCTTAGCTGCTTTTCTCATTGAAGTGAGATAGCAGTTCTTGGCTTCTTGTTGGTCGCTCTCTATCCGAACAACTCCCCAGGATGTTGGGAATTTGATGCACTGGTGGTAAGTTGATGGTACAGCTTTCATTTCATGAATCCAGGGCCTACCTAAAATAACATTGCAACAAGAGAGTGAGTCAATAACACAAAATTTTTGAACACAGTTTACCCCTTCGATATAAATAGGAAGCCGGATATCCCCAATCGTATTCTTGGTTTCTCCACTGAATCCAACAAGGACTGAGGATCTTGGAATTATGTCGCCTTCTGGTATGTTCATCTTTTTCAATACTTCCAGATGAATGATATTTACTGAGCTTCCGTTATCCACCAGAATCCTGCGTACAACGCAGTTAGCAATATGTAAAGTAATGACTAAACTATCATGATGGGGATCCTGGATGTCGCTTCTGTCGGACTCGTCAAACGAGATAAGCTTTTCTTCAGTTAAACGTGAAGTCTTCGTAGGCTTCTCATTCTTCTCATTCTTCGACTGTTTAACATGCTTCCTTGCAGACGAGTAAGAGGTTCCACATATGTCTGAGCCTCCTGATATGAAATGAATAATTGGAGCATCCGGAGGCGGAGAAGCTGCTCGCTGTTGGGACTTCTCGGGTTCCTGAGTTCGGCTCTTCTTCCTGCCGAGAAGTTCTTTGAGATGCCCCTTGCTCAACAAATACCCGATCTCTTTCCTGAGTGCAATGCATTCATCGGTGAGGTGCCCGAAATCTTCATGGAAGGCACACCATTTAGATTTGTCCTTCCAGGATCCCTGTTTGTCACCTTTCTTGGGCCATCTTGCCTTTTCTCCTAAATCCTGCATAGCACACATTAGACCGGCAATATCACAAGAGAAACAATATTCAGAAATTTTAGGATACTCTTCATTGTCCTCTTCTTCGTCTACTGCATTGATCCTTTGATTATCTCCTCGAGAGTATGGTTTGGAGTTATAATATTTCCCGGAAGATTCAGACTTCCTGGAATTTCGATCATTTCTCGCAGCTTCTTCTCTTTGATGAATTATCTTGTCATCCTCTAGACGAATGAACCTCAGAGCCCGACTTCTTACTTCATCGAGGTTCCTGCATGGAGTCATAACCAAATCGTCATAAAATCGGGAATCCTTAGAGAGTCCCATTTTGAACGCTTCCACAGCAGCCGCCATGTCCAAATTTGGGATCTCCAGGGATTCCCGGCCAAATCTGGATATATAATCCCTGAGGGGTTCCGATGGCTTCTGTACCACTCGGTAAAGATCACCTGTGAGTTTCTCAAAAGTTCTGCTGCAAGAAAACTGATTATTAAATAAATTAACTAAATGAGAAAACGAAGTTATAGTATTGGGAGGAATACTCAGTAGCCATTTCATGGCTGGTCCTGTCAAAGTTGAACCAAAGCCTTTGCAGAGACAGGCTTCCTTGATTTCAGCGGGGATTGGGTTGATTTCCATCCTCTCTCTATAGTGAGCCACATGCTCTTCGGGATCCGTCGTTCCATCGTATAATTTCATGCTGGGGGTCTGGAAACGTTTCGGAATCTCCACATCACATATGGGCCGTGTAAACCTTGATATCCTGTGACTCTCTAGAGGGACTTCAGGAATGGGCTTGATGATTCCCGGGACGCTAGCTATCATCTCCTTGAGTTTCTGAAGTTCCCTGAGAAATTGAGATGGAATTCCTGTATCCTGCATAACAGTTGTGTTAGGTACATTATAATTAGGGTTAGGAATTCTCCCTGCATATGTGTCCCTGGTCCTGGGACTTTGCTCTTGTCGTGAGTTTCTGAATACTGGAAACTCGGTTGTTTCGGGATCCTGCATAGGAATGAAATCTCCTAGGTGAACTTCTGAAGGTCTTGCAGGACCGGCGTCTGAGATGACGAACGGATCAGTATAGCGGTATCCTTTTGGCTCCTTAGCCTTAGGACGAGGCTGAGAAGCAGAATACTCCCGGTCCCCCATTGGTTGGGATTCCCAGAAATCGTAATTACGCGACTTCGAGGATTCCTGATAATAGCTTTCCGGGATCCCAGACATCTGCTTCTGACAACTGACGATTGGAGGGCACGTTGTGAAAGTTGCCGAGGAGCCTTTATTGGCGGCAGTTGATGCCCTTGTTTTGAGACGATCTTTGGCCAGGGATCCCGACACACCAAAGTCAAGATTCCTGGGATATAAAGGGCTTTCTTCGTCGACCGAGCTTCTAGATTTCTTAAGCTCCTCAAGCTCTTTCATCACTTGTTTAGTGGTTCTTTCCTGCTGCTCCGCTTGAGATTTCATCTGTTGAATCAAAGCAAAAATATCATGGTTAGTAATAACAGGATCAATACGCTCACCCTGAGATCCCGAGAAAACAGGAATTTGCGGTCCTTTCTGTTTCGCTACATCTCTCCTTGGGATGGGAGGAAGTGACGCGCTAACTGCTGGCATGAACACTCCAGTGTCCCTCGGCTGGTTTTCAGAGGAAGACATCGTGTTGATCTTGCTTATGCCCGAAGATCCCGCGGATACTGATGAAGTTTTCATCTGGGACGACATTGTAGCGATCGAAAACGTAGGATATGATAGAGTGAATGAAGTTTTGCACCGTTTTGCCCCACGGTGGGCGCCAAACTGTTTTGGTCAAAAATTGCACGAGACAATCTCGTATTCCAAACTTAGAATGTGGGGTTAGGTGCCAAGAAGTCTGGTTCAAAGATAGAGAAAAAGTAATGCAAATGACACGGTGATATACGAGGGAAACCCGGAATCCTGAGAGTTGCCTCTGAGAATCCCAGTAAAAACCTCGGGAGCCGGCTCAAAGCGCCTGCTACCTAAAGCTTTTATAAAGTAAGAATTCGATTACAGCGGTGGAGACGATGATCGAAGGCTAAGTGTTACAATATTCAGAGTGTCGTGTGTTGTGTTGTGTTTCCTAATTCGATCATGTCTCATTTATAGCTACAAACAGGAATAACTAATTATCCGAGAAATCAGGGATCCTCTTGACCACGTCCATTAGCCGTTTGAGGAAGTTCACCACTTAGTCCACGTTCGTTAATGCCACGTCAGCGCTAATTGACCGATTCCTTAGGGAGGTTAAACCTTGCTTACCTGCCATTGATATTAATCACGTGGCTATTAGCAGATAAAGGATATTAAAATAAATAACGAATAACGTAACCTGTCGAGAATCCTTGGGATTCCCGGATTCCTGCATGATCAAGCTTCTCAGCCGGGTGCTTGGAATTCGACCCATAACATTTACGATTGTGCAAATCGGAATCGCGTGATCGGAATCGGTGTTTACGATCAAAACTGATCGTAATTGGAGTTTACGATTATCACTTATCGGAATCTGTGTTTACGACATCCGGAGTCGTAATCAGTTATCGGTTTGGGTGTTTACGATCGTAATCGGTTGCTCTGAATCGTAATCAGGTGTCTTTTATCGTAATCTCATATTTTGGTCATTTGGACTTTAGTTTTAGGTTTCCTAAGCTATTGAAATGGATTTTGAGCCGAGCATGTATCAAAAATTGGACTTCGAGATCGGATCTATAACTCGTCCGCCAAGACTAACTTCAGCGGATAATTTCTTAGAGTGGAAATACAGATTCGAAAATCATTTGAAGAGTGTGGATCTGAGGTTATGGAGGGCTGTTGTGAATGGACCATTTACACCTACTCACGCAACAGGAACAAATGCAGGGAAGGAGAAGAAAGAAGATGAGTATGATGATGATGACTGGGAGAGGTGCAACAAGGCTGAGAGGGCATTTGCGATAATGACTATGGCCCTAACTCCAGATATTGCTCAAGGATTCAAACACTGCAAAACAGCAAAGCAACTGTGGAATGCTTTGATTGTTGCTTATGAAGGGAACCCTGATATTAAGGCTAGTCGGAAGCAGATGTTGAAGCAGAAGTTTAACTTGTTCAATCATATTCAGGGTGAATCGTTTGAAGCTCAAGTTCAGAGGTATGTGTCACTGATGGCAGAGATGTCAAGTTATGGAGTGGAGCCGGATACTGAAGACAAGAATTTGAAGTTGCTGAACAGTCTGCCTAAGTCTTGGAACACCAATATATCTATCATCAAAGACAACAATAGGCTGAGTGAAGTGACTTTGGATGAATTAATCAACAAGCTGAAATCCAAGATGATCGATGATAAGCAGAGAGAGCTGAACCACATAAGTTCTCTAAGTTTGGCTGGAAAGTTGAATCAGGCTTTGTTGTCAGAAGAAGTTGAGGGTAAGCATGAAGGAAAGTTTACGGGGAATGGATCAAGCTCAGCTCCTATGTCTAGTGCTTTTGTTGCACAACCTCAAGGTAGTTCAAGCGGAGGAGTCAACTCTGAAGATGTCAATGATCCCAACTTTGCCCTTGGTATGGGTTTCATGAACAGCTATCATGCTCTTGTGGCCGGGAATCTTGTACCTTCTGATATGGTGGCTGGTGATCTTAATCAGATAAATCCTGAGGACGTGGAGATGCTGGATGTCTCTTGGCAAATGGCCATGGCTGTCTTCAGAGCCAAGAAATTTATGGCCAAAACGGGAAGGAACGTCTGGAAAGATCAGGATAAGATTAGAATGGGGTTTGACAAGTCGAAGCTAAGGTGTTATAATTGTGATGAGTATGGTCACTTTGCCAGGGAATGCACGAAGCCCAAGAAGGAAAGAGCTGAAGAAAAGAAGGTTGCTGAAGTGAAAGGAAAGGGTGATGCCAGGGAACTGGTGGTTCAGGGAGGTGGAGGTTATGACTGGACCCCCCAGCTGAGGGATCTGACCCCCCAGCTGAAGGATCTTAGTTTGTCACATGCTTTGATTGCTACTGCAGAAGAGGATAATGAAGAAAATCATGCCTTTGTGGTCACTGGTGAAGGAAAGCCTGAGGAGAGTCAGATAGAAGACAAGGAAGCGTTCGTTGCTGATGCTGAAAACCTTAAGGTATGTTCTGATCCCACTTGTGCTCGTATTATTCCTGGTCTTAGACAAATCTGTAAGAATTATCAAATAGAATTGTTTGAGGTCAAGTGTGAGAGGAGCTCGTTTAAGGGTAGATGGGTAAAAAATGAGGAAAAGGTTAAGGCACAAAAGCTAGATATAGTGAAGTACCAACAGATAGCAACTGAGAAATCTATCTTGTATGATAATGCCAAGTTAGAGATAGCTGACCTTAGAAAGCAGGTAGATGAATTGACTCATAAGACTAATGAGATGCAAGTTCAGTTAGATATGAATCAATTGAGAAACAAGAGAATGCTTCAGGCAGGTAAAGAACTATCTCAGGCAGTTGTTTGTGGACAAGTAGGAAAACACACACCAGGTTTTGGATCAGAAAAGTCTGACAAGTCCGTGGCCGCAAATGTTATAATTCCCCCACCTATCCCTAGAGATATCATAGGAATGTTCTATGAGGAGGACCAGGTAGATAGAACTAGATCAGGATATTATGAAGCAGGCCCTCCTATAGATAGCTTGATGGTTGGTGTGACCCCTATGACAGAAGTAGAGAAAGAACAGGAGAAACTTGGTTTATATAGGACAAGTAGTCAGAACAATGTAGTTGATCTCACAACTAAACCAGGTTCTTCCCAGGAATCTTTAAACAATAATGTTAGTTCTTCTAATGTTTTTGTTACATGTGCAGATGTTGTAGGAATTGAAGATGTATCTGGGGAGGATGCTGAATGCTTGAGGGTCAATGAGTGTCATGAGTCTAGTTGTTCTGTTTCTAGTTTACCTAAGGATGACGTTCTGGCATCTGTGTCAGAACTTGAAACATCCAAGTCCAATCAAATTGTCTTGTTAAAACATGTTTCTAATCCTAATGAAGTCGTTAGTTCCTTTAAAATGCGTGTTCCTAACACAAAGATTGGCCGTAAGTCTAAGCCCAATGATTTTGTTCCGTATCCCCAGGTTGTGTCAACTTATAATAGAACTGATAAATCAAAATCTGAACAATTTGGTTTAATAACACAACCTGAAAAACATTCAAAACGTATGATACACAAATGGGATGATCAACCGGAATGGAAGTCGTCTTACCCAAGACGCTCATACTTGTGTAGCAATGTCAATGGGCCTAGACAAATGAATTGTTTTCAATGTGGTCAACCAGGTCATTTTGCTGCTAATTGTATGAACAGACCCTATGAGCCATATTATCCGCAGAACAAGCGGACAACTATGCTTGAGAAAATGATGAGGGGTGAAAACAGAACTCAAAAACAGCAAGCATCGTCACAGGGGAAGCAAAGTTCTGAACCAATGAAGACTCAACAGTCTAAGGTTCTAAACACAAAGGCCCCAGTGACGAAGCCTGTCAATGAAAGGAGAGATGTGGGCTAAACTTCCAAACCTGCTTATGCAGCTAAAGGAGTTTTCAACAAACCAAATAAAATGAAAACAAAACCTTTTGAGAAACAAGTACTTAAAGTCAATCAGGCTGCTAAACTTAAGGGGAAAGCAGTTATAGAACAACCAAAAGTTGTCACTCAATCAAAACAAATGGTTTATACCAAATTAACACTTGAGTGGACACCGATCATCAAAACAAAAGGTAAAAAGGTCACATCTCCTCCAAGGAATGTTTCACCCACAAAGAACTCTGCTAGTAGCTCTAACTCACAAAAACAACCAAATTGGAAACCAAAAATTCATGCTAAAGTTTTAAATGAATCCGAATCAAAAGCAGGAATGTCTTTCAAGATGGTTAATTACATTGACTCCAAGGGAGTGCCCAGATCTGTTATGACCTGGGTACCTGACTCTAACTGATTTATGGTTTGTGTAGGGACAGCCGAGAAGATCTGTCAACAATCTCTGGTATGTTGATAGTGGTTGTACCCGACATATGACCGGAGATCTGTCTTTGTTAGATGAGGTAGAAGATTTCAATGGAGGAAGTGTTTCTTTTGCTGGAGGTGTGGGAGGAAGAATTTCAAAGAAAGGAGTTGTGAAGAATGGAAGTCTGACTTTTTCAGATGTGCATTATGTAGAGGAGCTTTCCCACAGCTTGCTAAGTGTGTCACAGATATGTGATCGAGAATACTCTGTGATGTTCAACAAAAAGGAATGCATCATTCTTAAGCCTGGTGTAAAAATTCCTGAAGAATGTATCTTAATGCGTACACCAAGGCACGGGAATTCTTATCAATTGAACATGGGAAAGCCTCCAACATCTGAAGCAGCTTGTCTAATTTCAAAACAGACTGAGAATCTTGCATTGTTGTGGCATCGTCGTCTGGGACATGCAAACATGAAGAATCTATCCAAGCTGGCTAAAGGAGAGCATGTCAGAAATCTTCCGATCAAAGACTTCTCTTCAGTGGAGAAGTGTGTGGCTTGTGCTAAGGGGAAGCAGCACAAACTGCCACATCGTCCAAAGGTTACAAATTCTGTCTCTTCTGTGCTTCAACTCTTACATATGGATTTGTTTGGTCCCATGCAGGTACAAAGTGTCAGCAAGTTTTCATACTGCCTCGTGATAGTGGACGACTACTCGCGATTTACTTGGGTCTTTTTCTTGTCAAACAAGTACGAAACTCCAGTCCTAGTAAAGCAGTTTGTGACGCTTATTGAAAACCAGCTGGATAAAAGAGTGAAGGCAATCAGATCTGACAATGGGACGGAATTCAAAAATGCTGAGCTGAATATGTTTTGTGGTGAAAAGGGGATTGAAAGGCAGTTCAGTGCTCCTTACACTCCTCAGCAGAATGGAGTTGCCGAAAGAAGAAATAGAACACTCATTGAAGCAGCTAGAACAATGATGTGTGAAGCAAAATTACCGATCTTCTTTTGGGCAGAAGCTGTGAATACTGCTTGTTATGTACAAAACAGAGTTCTTCTGAACAAGCGTCACGAGCAAACTCCATATCAGATCATCTATGGGGAGAAACCGAAGGTGGGTTATTTCAAGACGTTTGGGTGTCCGTGCACGGTGCTGATCCAGTCCGATGTAGGGAAATTCGAAGCGAAGGCCGATGAATGCTATTTTGTGGGTTATTCTGCAAATAGTGCTTATCGTGTCTATAACAAGACCACTGGGTTGATCATTGAGGCATTCAATGTAGATTGGATGGAGGACAATCCTACTGATGCGGGAACTGGACCTAATTGGATCTTCGACTATGGATCATTGTTTGAGGGATTTAATTTCTCGAATGTTTTCCACAATTTGGGCGAAGAAGAAGACATTGTAGCTCCCAGTGCAGATGTAAGACCTCATGTGGATAGAGCATCAGCTGAATCTTCTCGGAATGCAACTGCTGATATTCCAGAATGTTCAGGAACACGTGATGCTCCAGTGGATTCTCAAGGCTCAGGTATGTCTGAAAATGTTGTTAATACTAATCTGCCTGTTAATGTTTCAGTGCCTGATGTCCAAGAGAGCAGAATCAACAAGGATCATCCACTGAGTAATGTTGTTGGGCCAGTGACAGCGGGTGTCACCACAAGAAGCCGCACAGGACACATCAACTTTTGTATGTTTTCCTGCTTCATCTCCCAGATAGAACCTCCCAATGTGATGGTTGCTCTGAAAGATCCAAACTGGATGGAGGCCATGCACAATGAACTCAATCAGTTTTCAAAGCTGGGAGTGTGGCGTCTTGTGAAGCGGCCAGAGGACAAGAAGGTGATTCCCACGAGATGGTTGTACAAGAACAAAAAGGATGACTCGGGGATCATTGTAAGAAACAAAGCAAGGTTGATAGTACAAGGGCACAGGCAAGTCCACGGTATCGACTATGATGAGGTTTACGCTCCGGTGGCAAGATTGGAAGCAATTCGGATCTTTCTAGCTGTAGCTTCGTATCTCAATTTTACCGTACATCAGATGGATGTGAAGACTGCCTTCCTGTATGCAGAGATGAACGAGGAAGTCTATGTTGCTCAACCACCAGGGTTCATAGATGAAGAAAATCCAGATCATGTTTATCTGCTGGATAAGGCTTTGTACGGTTTGCATCAAGCTCCTAGAACCTGGTATGAAACGTTGTCCAATCACCTGGTGGAGAATGGATATACAAGAGGAGTCGTTGATCAAACATTGTTTAGAAAAAGGGTGGAAGAAGACATTATCATGGTGCAAGTGTATGTAGATGATATTATCTACGGATCGACAAACGAAGAATTGTGCACCGAGTTTGAGGAGATTATGAAGAAGAAGTTTGAGATGAGTGACCAAGGCGAGATGAGTTTCTTTCTTGCACTTCAAGTCAAGCAGAATGATTCTGGGATTCTTATTCATCAGGAGAAGTATGTGAATGAGATTCTGGAAAAGTTCAAGATGCAGGATTGCAAGCCCATCGCCACTCCCATGGCATCCAGACCACTCTTGTCAGCGGATCTTAACGGGGAGTCAGTGAGTGAATTCCATTATCGGTCGATGATTGGATCACTAATGTACTTGACAGCAAGCAGGCCAGACATCATGTATGCAGTTTGCGTGTGTGCTCGATATCAGGCTAACCCTAAACTCTCTCATTTAGCTGCTGTTAAACGTATCTTCAGGTATCTGAAGGGCAGGCCTAGGCTTGGTCTTTGGTACCCGAAGAACACTGATTTTCAATTATATGCTTTTACTGACAGTGATTATGGAGGTAGTGACCTTGACAGGAAATCTACTACTGGAGGATGTCAGTACCTGGGAGATAGGCTCATCTCTTGGCAGAGCAAGAAGCAGCATACCGTATCCAAATCAACTGCCGAAGCTGAGTACGTGGCCGCATCTGCCGGTACTTCACAGGTAGTGTGGATCCAAAACCAGCTCACGGATTACGGTATGGAATTCGTTAACACTCCCATATTTTGTGATAACGCTGCTGCTCTTGAGATTGTGAAAAACCCTGTCCAACATTCCAAAACCAAGCACATTGATATCAAGGTACATTTTATTCGTGATTGCTTTGATCGTGAGCTGATTCAGCTACAAAAGGTAAGCTCCGATCAGAATGTTTCGGACATCTTTACAAAACCCCTTCCTCGTCCTAATTTTGAATCTTGTGTTGAAGGCCTGAAGATGATTGCCTTCGAGGAATGATCTGATCATCTATGTTTTTGTACAGAGTTTTTGATTTTTAAATTTTACTTAAAAAAATATATTTAAAAAAAAAATATAGAAAATGACTGAAAAATTGAGTCTTGTTTCAAAAGCCTCACAAAAACAGGGGAAGAAATGGTGCTGGTTAAACTGAAAGGTTTTTATGATGTCTTTTGATAGGACTTAAATGCTTAATGACGGTTGGAGACTGACACGTGTAAGGCTGATGTGAAAGATTGCTCGAAGATGATATGTCGGTAAGCTCAACCAAAACAATGATCATCTATGTAAGTGCAATAATCTTAAACTCTATACATGTTTAGTTTCCCATCCTAGTCTACATGGTTTAAAAAACTGAGTCCCGACAAAAACGGGTTGAGAGTGGTATTTACCTAGTATTCACTCTCTCACACGCCATGCTTATACTGTATAAGACAACACCACAGAAAGAAAAGAAAAAGAAAAAGAAAAAGAATTCAAAAAATTGAAAATTCTGAAAAAGAAAAAGAAAAGAAAATAATAAAATTATTCAGTTGGTCTTCTCTGCGTGCTTATGCGGCCGACCTGATCATCAACTGATAATGTATGAAAAATAGAAATAAGTGGTAGTCAAAACAGTATTGCATGGTTCCTCAAGTTGGGGGTTTGTGAATCCTCAATAAACTCTGAGGTTGGGTAGGTTTTGCTATGGAAAATTGGGTGTGGGGACGGTTAAACATATCGGTAAATCTGTACCATATTTAAGCACTTTACTGGATGTGAGTTTCTGTGTTCAAACCACCTGACAATTGTCTAGAGTGTCTAGTAACGGAAGCTGAAAAGGGTTCCTCAGTCAAAGACCTGTCTGATTTTATCTGTGAAAAATACCGGCACCAGGTATGTAAATATTTAAATTTCAGAGGTAAGTTCGTAAATATTTAATTTTGGTTTTGATTTTATCTGTTTAAATATTTTTTAATTATTAAAATTTTTGATCATGATCAGATACTCGGGGTATGAGTCTGAGGGGAAGTTTTGTAAAATTCTCAAAGGTCAAAATTATCAAATTTTATGAGAATTATCAAAGTTTGGGGTAAGCTTGTTTGATTTTAAAAGTTTGAGGGGTTAAGTGTAAGTTGGTTTATCAAAACCTTTTGTATTAAGAGGTTTGGGTGTTAAATAAAATGTCTTTGAATCATGAAGGGTCAAAATGAAATATTTTTTTAAACAAAACCTGGTTTCCGATCTCTTTTCCTCATTTACGATCTATCCAACTTTCTCTCGTTTACGATCGCCCTTCGAAACCCTAACCTCCGCCACTCGACCTCGCCGGAAAAACGATCCAACCGATCTCCGGTCGTCCACTGTGCAATCCGAGCACACTTTCGCTCTTGCCATTCATTTTCAACCACAAAACCCTCGAAACCCCTTTCCGATCGACTGATTCATCGGTGTGTTCACGATTTTTGTGGGTTTGGTGATAACTCTCGATTTTCTTAAGTTTGTGTGAAATAATCGAAGTGTTGAAGTCGGATTCGTGTTTACAATTGTTTAAAGGTAGTTCTTAGTGCTGATTATGCTTATTTGACGTGTTCTGATGTGTTTACGAGTTTCTTGCAGGTACAAAAATGGCGGTTGTGGGTGTTCACGATCGTCTCATTGTTGAAGACGACTGTTGGGAGTTTACGATCGCCGATTACGATCGTCGATTACGATCGTCGTTTACGATCGGACCGTTTACGACTCGCGCAAACGACAAAAGCACTTTTGGGCGTTTACGATTGGGCCCAGTTGAACCGACGTTGTTTACGATTGGCTTTAGCTGATTACGATTGGGCCAAATCTAATCCAATCGTGAACCCATTTAAAGGACCGTAAACCCGAAAAATGGATCGTGAACACCATTATAAATCGTAAACACACTTTAAATGAGAATAAATAAGATTTTAATTCTTAAACACTTAATAGTTTTTAAGAATCTCATTAAAATTGAACGGTTTTGAGATAAAATTTGTCGGTGTTTGTGAGCGTGTTCTAAATTCAATTATTTTCCCTAAAATGTTCAAATTGAAATTTTGTGAAGTTCAAAAGTAAAATGTGATCGTCAATTGAACAAGTAAAGGGTTAATAATCATAATTGCTTGTTAAAGATTGAATATGTCTGATGCATATGTCTTGTCTTTCTCAGATGGCTGAAGAGATGTTGATTGGAGATATAAAATATGAACCAGATCACTGTATGCCAGCTTATCTAGAAGATCCGCCAGAAAAACACATGGAGTTATTTTACTCGCTGGTGGCAGGGATGAACACATGCAAAATAAATTATGCCCTGAGGACGAATGTGCTCATCGACGAGATGCTGGTCAGAGAGTTTTGGGGGTCTGCTAGAGTAAATTCAGACAAGACTAGGATTACTGCAACGGTCAATAACAGACAAATTGTCATTGAAGAAGAAGACATAAGGCAGGGCCTGAACATAACAGATGAAGCTTCTGATCCAATCACATACACAAAGGAGGTAGTTCTGGCGGGAGCTCAGTCTAATGGGGTACGAGGGAAAGTTTCCGCCAATCTTCAAAAAGCTTCTGCCGCACTACTGGAGGTGCTTGGCGCATTACATGCAGAAGTCTTTCCTAGGCAAAAGAACAAGTTTCGATCAGTTGAATTTCATTCACGGAACAGCATCTCGTAGCACTTGCCTTGGATTGGAAGTTTAATTTTTCAAAGATGATGCTGCTAGACTGGGCAGGCAATGCCATGCTGAGCGCCAGAGAGCAATTTTTGATGACTCCTAGATTTGTGCAGACTGGTGGTAATGAAGAAGTATCCGATGATAGAGGAGAGAATTGAGAAGCTTGATGTAAAGGTCATGGATAATGGGGTCTTTGGGTTGCAAACCCAAGATAGAGCCAGGTAAGCAAACATTTGAAGGAAGATTGGAATGGACAAAGAGAGGTGCGTTCCCTGAAGTTGCACGGGAACAAGTGTTGGATGACTCTGAGCCAGAGGCAGATGTGCCTAATGTTAATGCATCAATTGCTGAAGACCAAGACTTGCCACAGTAACTCAAGCTGTTAATGTTCAAGATGAAGATGTCATTCCATCAGATGAAGAAAATATAATGGATGACATCCTTACTGGCCAGGACATAACTGAAGATGATATTTATGGGGATTTGGAGCCACTCACCCATAAAAGGTCAAGAGAAGATATGATTGGGTCGTCTGGCAGTGATGATACACCTCCTGAGCTGAATATAAACGTTGATGAAGTTTTCGTAGAAGAACCCGTCCCTGCTCGTGAACCATCTCCACGAAAGAAATCTGATCCTAGGAGCATACGGTTCAAATTCACCAAGACAAGCTCAAGCCTTTTGGTTGTACAACCAGCTGGACCCAGTTCTGAGGGTCCCGGTGGTCAAGAAGAAACCGTTGATGAAGCCCTTCAAGAGCAACCGTCTTTCACACAGACTGAAGATGTGGTTGATCAACCTGCCCCTGTGCAGCAAGCTAGTCCGATTCTGAACGTGCAAAGCCCTGTACGTGAAGATAGGCAATTTCTGGAGGTTGAGAGCACCTTCGTTGTTCCAAGTCCGGTAAGAGTGAGCGTCTCTACCGCGACCAGCCAACCACTCGCGGCTCCAGGTTTCCGCCCATTGATGGCTGCTGAGCTTCCAATAGATTTGAGGATTAGTGCTGATCCTCAGATCAACTTCCTGATCTCTCAGAATAGGATCAGACAGAATGAGATCGAGGCTCTCATGAAAGAAAACCAACGTTTGAGAGAGAAGGAGGAGGCAAGCAGCAAATATATGAGAGAGTATGAGGTGGCAGACAAGGAAAGAATGGAATATCTTTACAAGATGATAAAGGACCTGAGAAGGAAGGTTAATGCACTGACAGATGGTACAGGGCCTAACAACACAGGTGCCCCTGGTCAGAGTTCATCTCAGGGAAATCAAGCTGCTGATGCAATGGAGACTGACGAAGGTGATGAGAATATAGTGATGCCGGATTACGCCCACTGTGGCAGGATCATCTCAAAGGCTCCAAGATTCCACGAAAACTGGTTCAAGGAGTTTTTCCAAGGACCAGCTCCCACACAGTACACCATTGATGTTGGTGAAAGCTCGATTGATAGACGTGGGAGTCGTGAGACTATCTTATGCTGGCATTACGATATGGAGAAGAAAATCTTTGCCGTGATCCATGACGGCTATAGTCCAGTGGAGTACTACTCTACACGTGCTCAATTCCACTCCTGGACTGAGCCTGAGATCAGGAGCCTTCTGAGAGCTCCATTTATTAACAGGTGGAATGGACCAGAAGGTAATCAGATCAGAGATAATCTGCTTGGCCACATGGAGAATGATTTCAGAGATTTCGAGCTGAAGGAGGTCAGGTGGAGAGAGACCGGGACTGACCCTGTGACAGGGGAGTCTATTGGAGAAGCACGGAGGCCACCAACTAAGCGCACAAGGGTGATTAATATGTTGGATGAGATCGAGGATGAAACACTGGTAAGAAACTTTGATTGCTGGTATTACGATCCAACAACACATGAAGTGGTGGTTCTCTGCAAGCCGATGCGTCAATTCAGATTTTATGACCCGGTGGATTTGCTTAGATTTGGTGAGAAAGATATCAAGCTTCTGGCCACCCAACCCATACTTGGAGACGAGAATGATATGGCAAATGCTATAAGGGTTGGGATATTTGATGGAGCAGCGAAGAAGATTGTAGAGAACGGATGGTGGTCGAACAACGTTCAAACCTCATTCAGGTTTGATTTGCTGCTGCCGTGAAGTGGTCTAATGGTTCATGCCTAGGGGAAGATTGTAGGGCTATATTATGTAAGGCATGAACATTAGTTGGGCTTTTGTATTTGGGCTTAATCTAGCTTAGTTAATAGGCCATGTGGGCCATTTGAATGATTATGATTGGGCTAGGTTAGTGTTTATGATTGGCCCATGCTCATGTATGAGGTGGTATAAATACCACCTCATTGTAATCGATTTCTTAAAGCTTTTCTAATACACATTTCACTGTTTACGATTTCTGTGTTCTACATATGAGTTTACGATCAGCTTCCTTTAAGTGGGTTTTCATCATTCAAGACTTCGATCTTTATCACTAGATCTCGTCTATTTCTTCCACTATTGTTCTTGAATCAAGCTTGTACGAGGATTCCGCACTCGTATTTGTCTAGATATCGTGTTGTTTGGTTGATTTCGGACCTACAATACTGCTACTGATTTTCAAAAATTGTTTGATAAGTCTAAAATCAAGCTTGATTTGCTTACAAAGAATGTTGAAGAATCAAATGCTCAAATCGAAGCATATCAAATTGACATGGAAAAGTTATTGGATGAAAAGCGAGAGTTGGTTAGTGTTAACAAAGTTCAAGCAGCAAATTTGGAAATTCAGAAGCGCAATGAGAATAAATTGCAGAAGGAGCTACATGAAGGACTTGACAATCTTCGCATGCAAAAGTTTGAAACTCACAAAGTTGCGAAACGATTGATTGCAAAAGAAAAGGAATTCGTAGAAGCTCAACAGCAAATTTCTGATCTTAAAATTCAAGTTCTCGATGCTAATCGTTTACTCAACAATGTTTCAAATTCTCAAGTTTTCACAAGTTTCTTAGCAAATGATGCTAATTTTGAGAAAGTGTTTGATAAAACTGCATCACCCCCTGCTCATATCAAAGAAGCTTTCAAAGAAGTGAAGGAACAGATTGACGAATTTGATTATTCAAAGGTTTCGTCATCTACTGCTGAGGATGAGAAAGTTGTACCGAAGAAGAAAAACAGGAAGCATAAGAAAAAGAAGGAAAAGAAATTTGAGGTTTCTCCTGCACCAAAGTTTGTATCTTGTTCATTTTCTGCTGATAATGAGAAGTCGGTTACTTCTAGTGATAAGATTCAGTCTCAACCTGAGTTTGATGAAACAATTTTTTATGATCAATAGAATGTCACCGAAGTAAAAGCTGAATTTTCTCGATTAGCAAAAAATGGACATGGTTCACTTGAGGAGAAAATTTCTGAAAAGCATGAAGGATTGGGTTTTCACAGGATGAAAAACAAAGCTGAGAAGGTTCCAGTATCATCATCTCAAGATTTGAAGAAATTGAAGCTGAAACAAGTGAAGAAGGAAGTTTTTCAAGCTGATAAAATTCAACCCGAGCGGTTTTACAAACTCAAGGGTTCTGATCAATTATTTTCTGACAAAGAATTTCCACTTCATTGTGTTGATGCTCGGAAGATTGCTAAGGTCTTTGTGAAAGCTACCATTTCTTCTGAAAGTTCTCAATCTCGAAGCCCTACATCCAAATGGGTACATGATCACAGGCATCAGGTATATGATTATCATTCTGATCATGTTCGAGATATTCATGTGTGTTCTTCGCAGGTACATCAAAGATGGGACAAAACGACAAGAATCTGTTATATTTGCCGTCGCCCAGGGCATATGGCAAAAGACTGTCTATCACCTGCTGATTCACCCCTAAGATTTCACAAGAAATCTGTTTTTGGTAAACCTGCCACACCAAAGTTCTTTGATGAACAAGGCAGAGTTTTTGATGATGTTGAACCTACATTCTTTCATAAAACGTTTTGTTCCAATGTTTTCAAGGGTTCAAAGTGTTGGTTCATTATCACAGTCACCTGTGATTGTTTCATCAAAAACTGAATTACCAAAACAACAACAATGGAAACCTAAGGTGGTTTCTAAGCAAAACAAGGACACTGGTCGACCAGAAGCGATTCGCTTCGGGTCATTTATGGACTAATTAGTTTGACCAGTGTGCAGGTACTTCTAGAAGACCTATTGACGATTGCAAAGTTGTTGATGGAGGAGTATTCTGCTTAATTTAAATATTCATGATAAATCTTTCTAACCTGCAAATTTTCTGAATTCTAAAATTGCATCGTATCCGTGTTGATTGATCACTTTTCTTTATTTCTAAATTTCCTCAAAAACCCATAAATAGAGTCCTGTTTTTGTGTAAAATGAAAATCCAAAAATAGAGTTTTCATTTTAAGGGGGAGAATTGTAAGTAAGGGGGAGTAATTGAGAAAATGCATGTTATGGGGAGAAAGTGAATACATGCCAAATATATAATGAAGGAAGGTGAATACATGCCAAATATATAAAATTGTGAGAAATTGATCATTGGAAAATGATGGTACATTGGCTTATGTATCTGACTCAAGAATAGAATATATGAAAGAGCTATAAGATCATTGTTTGATATGCTTGGTAGGCTCGGCAAATCAGAAAGTATTCAGATGCGATATACACTAAATACTAATGCTTGACCATGTGGATAACATCTTGATGCATATTTCATGACACAAAAAGAAAAATAAGTGTGAAATTCAAAATGAGAAGTCACTGTGTATACATGTGTTCTTTTTGCAAAGATTTAAACTTGTTTGATTTTCTTTATTTTGTCAAACGATCGGACTTTCTCTGCGTATCGAAAGATCGACCTGATCGTTGTTCGTTTGACGTTCTGCTTTATTTTCTTTGGTGTTTCGTATAACTCATCGGACTTTCTCTGCGTGTACGGGAGTACCGACCTGATTGTTGTTGGGTTATACAATTTCAACTTGTTTTATTTTCTTATTTTGTTAAATCCGAGGCCTTATCTGCGTATCGAAAGATCGACCTTAAGGTAGACGATTTAACGTTCTTATTTCTTTTTGCATGGAACACAGTTGACGATATCATGAAAATACTATGCATTGTGAAAAATCACAAATGTTGTCACACAAAAGGAAAAAGAAAAGAAAAGCTGAAAATGTCTGATTATGTCTGATAGTGTGGGATACACTGGTCAATGCAAATCTAATCAATACCTTAACATATCCAGATGTTATGAGTATGATTTTGCCTGAGTTTAAGTTGGACAAATTATACCGGCAATCAACATGACTTATATGTTTCGATTAATTGAAATTGAAATGCAGTTCAGTGCGTTATGTTCAATATGATCCCATATAATGATCTTTCTCATACCAAAAATAGTGTTTGATTCTGTATTGCAATTTCATTTCATTTCAGAAAAGAACAAAAAGATTTTCGGTGTGTTTTAGCATAAACTTTGAAAAACCAAAAAGATTTTGTTTCTGCTTTATTTTTGATCTGATCAACATGTGATACAAATCATTTTCAAAATCATATCTTGGAGTCTCGAAGAGACGTTTTGCACCAAGATTATTTAAATGTTTGAGCAGGTTACTATGTGCAAGATATCACAACTTCAAGTCTTCTGAAGCTGTTGATAAATGACCAGAGATACACGAGAGATCATCAAAGTATTCAAGATCAAGTTACGATTGAGTTGAGGAGGAGTTTGTTTGAAGATTTATTTCTTTGGACAAACGGATTCTACACTTGAGGGGGAGCTTGGTTGAAGATACAAAGTTGATGATATTGAAGAGATACTGCACACGACGAGGGGGAGTTTGTTGATACCTGATATGTGCGTCGTGTGAAGTATCAAGCAAGATCAAGATCAAGTCAAACTAGGTCTGGCCGAACTAGGTCCGAACCTGAAGTTCGGACTGGCCGAACCTGAGGTTCGGCCGAAGCTTGGTCAGCTAGTATATATAGAGGTTTGGTCTTTGTAATTGGTAGAGTTCTGAGCGTGTAAAATCTGTTAAGTGTGTGTTCTGAGTGTGTATTCTCTGAATCAATTTCTGAGTGTTTACTGGTTGTAATTGTTCTTCGTTGATCAATAAATCAATCGGTTAATTACGTTTCGATGTCCGATTAGCTAGATCGAGTAGACGATCCGATGCTCACGCATTTTCATTCCTTGGAGATGGCTCACGCACAGGAATTGGCTCTTCTTGAACATCCTCAACTTCCAATTGGACATCTAACTCTTGTGGAACTGAACCACTGCTGGAAGAGGAGTTTAAGTCATTCCTTGCTCTCTTGTGACTGATGGGCCCCAGATCCCCATATATGTCATCATCCTGATTCTCATGCTCTGGGAAAATGTCGTCCATCACGTTCTCTTCACCAGAAGGTATAATGTCAGCTTCTTCTAGAACATTCACAGCCGGAGTTGCTGTTATATCATGGTCTTCTGCCAGAGATGCATTAACTAGGGGCACCTCTGGTTCAGGGTCAGATTCTTCTTCTTCTTGTTCTCTTGCGACTTCAGGAAAGACACCTCTTTTGGTCCATTCAAGCCTCCCTTGAAAGCTGCTCTTTCCCTTTCTGTCTTGTGTTTGCAGGCCGAACACACCATTATCTATGAACTTGATATCCAATTTCTCTATCCTTTCTTCTATCATGGGATATTTCTTCATGACCACCATCTGCACAAATCTTGGTGTCATCAGGAACTGTTCTCTGGCGCTCAGATCAGCATAGCCTATCCAATCCAACAGCATCATTTTTGAGAAATTGAAGTTCCAGTCTAAGGCCAATGTAACAAACACTGTGCCATGCAGTTTGTTTAGCTGATCAAAACTTGTTCTCTTCCCCAAGAAGGATTTCTGCATGTAATGAGCCAGACATCTCCAGTAGTGCGGCAGTAACTTCTTGAAAATGGGAGGAAACTTTCCTTCATACCCTAACAATTGAGCACCTTGTAACACAACAGCCATTGAATACTCTATTGGATCTTCAGCTCTGTCATTAATGTTCAAACCCTGACGAATGTCTTCTTCAAGTATCACAATCTATCTGTTCTGAATAGTTGTAGTGATCCTCATTTTATCTTCACTTGCTCTAGCAGTTCCCCAGAAATCCCTTACAAGCTGCTCATCAATCAGCACGCTTGTTCTCAGAGCATGATTTATCTTGCAGACATTCAGCCCTGTCACCAAAGAATAAAATAACTGCATATGCCTCTCTGGTGGGTCATCAAGATAGGCCGGGATGCAGTGGTCTCTCTCAAAGTGTATCTCTTCATCAAGCATATCGTCTGTCATCTGAGAAAACGAGATAAATGCATCAGGCTTGAACGTATCAAAAAGCAATTATGTTTATTAACACTTTCTTGAAGTTCAATTGAATATCAAATTTAACTTTTTAAGTTCAGAAAATCTCAATATAAATTTTTTTAAAAATATTTGATTTTGAATCATAAAATGACAAACACCATTAATTTTAACTTAAAAACGATTAAGTTTGATGAGATTCTAAAAATATTAGGTGTTTATGATTTTTATTCAAATATAAGTGAGTTTACGATTCTACACATGTGATTACGATCCACTATTCATGATCACGATCCAAAAATTAGGTTTACGATCCGATTGCTTGTTCACGATCGGGTCAAAAACAGTTCGCATAGGCCCAATCGAAAACTCTTGACAAAAACCTAAGCCCGATCGTAAACACTGTGAGTCGGGAACGCAGTCGATCGTAATCACCGATCGTAATCGACGATCGTAAATCCCAAACGTCGTCTTCTTCAACGCGCCAGTCGTAAACGCAGAAAACCACCATTAACGGACCTGCAATAACTTCGGAAACTCGTTAAAACACCTCATACATTCAAAATAAACATCCACCATTACCTTTAAAGAGTTGTAAACACAAATCCGACTTCTAAACGCGAGTATTTCACACCGAAACACAAGAAAAACCAAGCTCGGTTTCGAACTCACAAAACTCGTGAAATCACCGACAAACACAGTCGATCGGAGAGGGGTTTGGACGTTTTCGTGGTCGGAAATCGATTACGCGAGAGTTGGTGACGTCTGATTTCACAATGGGTGGCCGGAGGTGGTCGGACTAGATTTTCCGGCGAGCTTGAGCGGCGGTTAGGGTTTGTTCGGTGGCGGTCGTAAACCGAGAGAGAAAGGGGAGTGTGTGAGAATCGGAAATGAGATTATGATCGTAAATGAGGGTTTTGTGTTAAAAAAATTTCATTTTGCCTCCTCGAGATTCAAAAACATTGTACAAGCCTCCCAAACCTCTTAAAAATGTTAATTCTCTTAAAACGTGTTAACTTTGAAGATTTTGAGAATTTACGAAGCTTCCCCTCAGACTCAAACCCCGAGTATCTGATCTTGATCATAAAATAATAGAAAAATTAAATTTTAAACATTTAAAGACTTAGAAACATAAAATAAATCATAAAGCAAATATAACCTAATTACAGGAATTAATAATTTACTTGCCTCGAAGCTGATTTAAATTCATGGATCAAACCAGACATATCTTTGACTGAGGAACCCTTTTCAGCTTCCGTTACTTGACGCTCTAGACGATTGCTCAAAATTTTTGAAATCACATAAACTCACATCCAGACAAAATTTTTAAAAGTGCTTAAATATGGTACATAATTACCGTCATGTTTAACAGTCCCCACACCCAATCGTTCATAGCAAAACCTACCCAACCTCAGAGTTTATTGAGGATTCACAAACCCCCAACTTGAGGAACCATGCAACACCGCTATGACTACCACTTATTTTCTTAATTATCAGTTGGTGATCAGGTCGGCCGCATAAGCACGCAGAGAAGACCAAACACAATAATTTATTTATTTTTATCATCATTTTTTTATTTTCCTTTTTCTTTTCATTTTTCTTTTTCTTTTCATTTTTCTGTGGTGTTGTCATCAACAGCAGAAACATGGCGTGTGAGAGAGTGAATACTAGGTGAATACCACTCTCAACCCGTTTTTGCTGGGACTCAGTCTTTTAAACTATGTAAACTAGGACGGGAAACTTAAACATATATAGAAGTTAAGTTTACTGCACTTACTTGGATGATCATAGTTTTTGATTTAGCTAACCGACACATCATCTTTGAGCCGTCTTTCACTTTTGCCTTACACGTGTCAGTCTCCGATTGTCTTGGAAATTTATATCACTTCCTACCAACTCAAGGCAAACAAAAGACATCATAAAAACCTCAAACATATATTTTTCAGATTTTCTGAAACAATTGATATTTCTTGACCCGTCGCACCAAGATATTGTCCGCTTTGGCAGTCGGCATGCCCTCAGGCATCCGCCCCTCACGGATTTAAAACGCGTCTTGGTGGGGGAGGTATCCACACCCTTATAAAGGCATGCTTAGTTCCCCTCCCCACCAATGTGGGATGTTAC
>JBCNJP010007415.1:0-53883 GCA_039602395.1 Deinandra increscens subsp. villosa
GAGGCCCTACCCACAAGTTGCAGGTATGTTAATTTGTTAATTTTGATAACCAAAGTGTCCAACATCACTGCAAAAGACTAGACGGGTTGGTAAATGACAAATCATCAAAGAGATTTTAAAACATCGGATCCGAGACCTCCAAACTCAAATGATCCAAGAGTAGGAAATGCCTTTCGTGTCATGTAGGACTTAGGAATATCCCCTGAAGTTTTTAAACATGTCCTTAAAACTCTTCTATATGGACTGTAAATCTCATCACAAGACACTAATACGCACAGACTTAGAAGTCACAAGAGGAAACACAACTGTATACGGAGACGCACGATATAAAGTGGTTCGGCCTAAACTGACATATGTCCACTTTGAAGCTAGTGATATTCTATTTCTTTTGTGCTTAAATGAATTGGTTACATGACACATATATATATATAGGGAGGGATCTAGGGTTTCTATGAGTTAGGACCAAGCCCATTAATAAGTCCAACTAAGACCCATGTCAATAAGCCCATCATGCCAACAAATTGGAGTTTATTTCCAATATGTGTACTTTTAAAACTTATTTACCAATTAGGTATAGTTAAAGACCCATGTCAATAAGCCCATCATGCCAACAAATTGGAGTTTATTTCCAATATGTGTACTTTTAAAACTTATTTACCAATTAGGTATAATTAAAAACTTATTTACCAAAATGAGTGATTTTTTATATTTTACTACTTTTAATTCTTTTGTTTTCTTCTTTTTAGTTTTCCTGACCCACCCATTATTCATCAAGATCAAGATTTGCTCATATTCACTGACCACAGTTCGATCACCGTCTTCCTTCGATCATCGTCTCCGGCCACAATCAAATGACCACCTCAATGCTCACAGTTAAAACCACCGAGCATAGATATATTAGTGATGGTATTTCTGTTTTTCTAGATCTGAACAAAGGACCTAAAAAAACTCCTTGATCAATCGTTACTAGCCGAGCCGAGCCGAGCTAGGCCCACTTTCTAACCGAGCCGAGCCGGCTCGGCTCACTTTTAAACCGCTTAAGGTTGAACCGGCCGGTTTTGACCGGTTTTATTTTATTTTTTTTATATTTTGATTTGTTTTTATTACATGCTTTTACTTTGTTGTTATTTATAAGGGGCTTTTACATATATACCCTTCTTAAGTCATTTTATTACATATATAACCAAACCTAAACCTTAATTACATATATCCCCTTTCTAAACTATATAAATTCATTTAAAAAAAAAATCATTAAATGACTATAATACTCTTAATGAGTATTTACATATTTCCCCTTCTAATATGATCAATTACATGTTTATCTAAAAAATGATTTTCAGTGGGTTTGGATTGAAGAAAGATTTGGGGTTCTGTGGAGAGTTTGAGTGTTTTGACGGGAAGTTAGGTCAAGGAAATTTTCTCGGAACAGTTATGAGAGAGAATTACCTCGAGGGGTGTTAACTGAAACATTCAATATGTCCGAATTAAATGCAGTTCTCTCGGATCCAGTTATCTCGGAATAACTTCTTCCGGAACAGCTTGAAGAGAATTTTCTCGATCAGTTTTCTCGGAATAATGGACCGATTGGTTGAAAGTTCTTCCGGGACTTGTCTCGGAAAACTTAATCCGGACAACCTTAACTTTCCATCCTGAAATAAATCCCCCATGACTTGAGAAATAAATCCTCTGTTTGTCTCCCATGAATTTGTATAGTAAATTGAATTGTTTTTTGATATCATCAAACTTTACTGTAAATTATGCAGTTTCCTCATGGTCATAACACCACGTGCAGCAACTATCAATCTCTATACCTCTATTCACCAGCGCAACTTTTGTTGGAATTTTACTCATTGTAGCTCTCCACACATGAATGTTAACTTTGAGGGGAACCCCATTGCACCACTCAAACAAGTCCGAGCTGTTGCATAACCTCGTCTTCTGCAACTCCTGTTTTAAACCCGAAGTGGTGTAGTCCGAGGCTCTACCATCCCACCACACACACACTTATCTTTCGTGTTTGATAGGTACGTACCAGCAGTGATGCATTCGCCAACTAACAACTCACAAATACTTTGAAATTACTAGAACACGAATGCTCCCATAATAAAAGAAGCTAATAAGAATTACCTGACCTTAAGTCTACCGCTTAACCCTACCTGACCTTAAGCCTATACAATTATACATACATGTAATAACCTGCATCCTTAAGTCTGACCTTTTTGGTGATACCTGTTCTAAATTTAGATTATAAGTAAGTTTAGATTAGTAGTATACCTTTCCTTCCCCTTTGTGATAGCAGCTCATCAACGAAGTAAATGAAAATTTCTTTAAGCCATATATGGTGACGAGGATGGTTCAAATTTAAAACATCTTGAAACAGCTCACGAAGACCATCTGCGTCATCTATCTTCCGTTTTGTTGCTTCACTTGCCAACGCTATAATCACGTCATGCCGAGCACAGGGATCTTCAACGTCTATTGTGGCGAGCCCAACTTTATCAACGATATCAACGATAGCTTCATTAACCACATCATTCCACCGGCTGCGAAGAGAAGATGAGGTCTCACTAAAAGAAGAGGAAGAGTAGGCCTCAACCACATCAACGATAACATCATTCCCCCGGCTGCGAAAAATGAAGGTTAAGAAGAAATAAACGACCACGGTAACGGTAACAATTATTCCAATTATTTCACCGGTGATGTTCATCTTGGATTGTACATCCATCGCCGCCGAGAAGATGAAGCAGGTTAGGGGGTTAGGGGTTTGGTGAAGGGAGCAAAAAGCAGGTTATGTGCTGGCCGCTGGGTTTCGTGAAGGTGATATGACTACCCAAAATAGTAGCAGGCGAGTAGCAGTTGTTTAATGGGAAGTAGCAAAGAGAGCAGGTTAATTTTTAACTTTTGTTCCCCGATGTTTAAAAAATTACCCAAAATAGCCTAATTCAATATTTGTCCGCTAATAAAAAAACAAAAAGAAAAAAAATTATACTGACCGGTGACCGACACATTAATGTTAGGCGAGGGTGGTGGAAACCATTGTAACGGAACCGCCTCATATTCCCGAATATCACGGTGACCGCCACCGTATCTGACGTGGGGATGACGTAACTGTAGTGTCTTAATTTTGTATCGTTGAATCTTCTAAGTTTGAATTTTCACCCTATTCCCAGATTCATCTTCATGAATAATTATTATTCATGAATGGGATACAAATTTTACCCGTGAAACCGGATATCAGCGGGTATCCGTTATTAATGCTACATGTAGGTAATATAGTGTTATATAGTTTTTAAATTTGGTTTAACCAAGTCATTGTGATGTTTTTACTTTTAAGTAATTTAATATTATTTATGTATTTAATATTATAATATTTAGTCAGTGTTGTAGAGTGTAGGTCTCGGGTCACTTCGACTCCTTTAATTGCAATTTACTCGGTTTTTAGTGTTTTTACTTTTTAAGTTAGGAAACCTCATCGCTTACGGTTTTTTTTTTCTAGACGCCTCCAGGCCCTACACTCCACCCACCGGACCATCCACGTCATCCGTCGATCCTCCTCCGTCCTCCATCTCCGGCGACTCGGCGAGCTTCATCCTCCGTCACTTCGTGTCTTCATCACTCGTCCGGTCGTCCCGAACTGATTTTCACTGATTTTCCGGCGAGCTTCATCCGTCCTCCCTCCGTTAGGATTTCCACTGGTAAGTTCGCTCAAAATCACCACTGATTTCCACTGATTTGAAGTTTAAAAATTGTTTTATAGTGAATTTAGGACTGATTTGAATTTAGGGTTGTTGTATAATGAATTTAGGCGCTGATTTCCACTATTTTGAAGTTAAAAATTTGTTGTATAAATGAATTTAGGGGCTGATTTTCACTAATTTGAAGTTAAAAAACAGTAGTGGCAATGGTGGCCACCACCGCAGCTTTAGCTCCAGCAAACTACTCCCTCTGCAAAACCCACACCAAATTAATTAAGCTACATAACTACTTTAGCTAACTGAATATGAGAGTAGCTCTTGGCTATTGCAAGCTTTTGTTCAAATGAAGCCATTGATTAGTTGTAATTAAAAGAAAGTTGATTGACCACTGAGGTAACAAATTTGTACGAGTTAGAGGTAGAGGGGATGAGGAATGTCTGAAGTGTGGTTGAGGGTTTTGTTACTTAATTTCTAATGACAATATTTTCATTAGAAGCCATATTGACTACTTTGCCCTTGATGATTCTATAACAGAACATTTGTATAAGACGTTTTTACATATATCTCCATATTAAACACCCCTAATTACATATATGTATATTCGAAAGACACTCATGGGGTGATGGCTATGGCTACCATCTTGGATCCTAGGTGATGAAAATTATTCTAGAGTATAATACTTTGGACTTATTGTGTTTTTTGGAACTTTAAGCAGCTCATACGATGATTTTTGGCTACCAAAATTAAGCAAAAACTCATATTTTTAAGCTTTTAGTATAATGCGTTATAGATGTCGTAACAAGGGGCGGGGAAACGGGGGCTGGGGTAATACAGGTATTCGGGGGCGGGGGTGAATCATGGAGCTACTTTGTCCATGTGGGAAAGGATGTTTGATCAAGAAAGTGGCGCGAGGTGGCCTTAATATTGGTCGATCATTTTACAAATGCCCTGGTTCTCAAAAGGTAAGCTTTGGAACGACTTTTATATACTTCTTTTTAATGATATATTTATATATATAACAATTATAATTGAATTGCCTACCAACATAAGTCCTGTACTTCCTTTCAACCAATAGGATTTAACCAGCACATAAATTAATGTCCTCATCATGTGACGTGTGTATACTTTCATCACTCACCAAGACAACTTTACTTTCTTTTACACACTCCCTCATCCTCATCTTATACCAAGCAGCTTTACTCTCTTTCACTCTCTCTCTTATACCTAATTTTCTTCAAGAAATTCTAAAGGTCTCTTTCATGCTCTCTGATCGACAGGGGTATAGAGATTTGTTGCGTCTTTTTTTTTTTTTTTTTTTTTTTGAACAGCAGATTTGTTGCGTCTTCACAGAAGATGGTGACCATTGACCAATGTTTGATCGCCACCACTTGGTGTCCAACGGTGCGCCGTCACCCAGCTTCTTCGAGCATCCTTACGACGCCGTCGGTACGGTGACCGCCGGACTGCGAGACCTTCGTCATCGGGTTGTACCCCGGTGTGACGCCGCCAGTGTGCGATGCTTCGGGTGTCTAGGGTTTCTTTGTTTAAAGGCTTCTGGATCATCTGCTGGCTACCGGTGTGTGGCTGTGACATTTTCTGACTGGTGGTGGTGGACGATATTGGTTGGCTTGGCCGTTGGCTTTTGCATGTGTGCTTTGATATTCCCGCCAGTGATGACCAGATTATGGTCTGAGCCGGCGTATATGAACCAGACGGTGCTCTTTGTCTCTCTATAAATCATGACCGTGACTGTCTAATGGATGTGATGGCGTTGTATTTTAGGTGTTCTGATGGTACTTTGGATTTCATCCCTAAACTGATGTTTTTCGATTTCTATGTGGCCATCGATCTCGGTTGTCTCTGCGCTCTATCTTTTGGGCGTTCGATGGCGGTCTTCGTAAAGTGCGTTGTGGATCTGGAAGTCCCAGATCTGTAAATCAAAGTGGTGGTTTCTGTTTGTGGCTGTCAATGTAGAATGTTCTGGTTTCGGTTCCTGATCTTTAAAACAAGACGTATGGTTCATGATTTCGATTAGAGTTTTTTACAGCGGCTTACATTTGAGCCGGTGATGAACATGCATGTTGAGGTGACTGTTGAATGCTTTGACGGTTCATCTTCTTCTGCTTTTCTTGAATGTTCTTGACTTTACTTATATTGAATCTTCTTTTGAATTGGTGGTAATGGCTAAGATTGTTTCTTATTTTGATCCCTCCGGTTAACTCTCTATATTTTCAATTTTATTTCCTTCAAGAAAGAACGGTTATCGAAAATGAGGGTAGCTGTGATATGATTTTTTATGGTCACATCCAAGACCACAGTTGTATTTTGGTTTATAAGTATTTTAAGGTATTCTATATTGTTTTTAAGGACATGAATCCCTTAGTTTAGATAAAAAAAATATAATTTTTAAAACAAATATTCAAGAAAACAAATAAATGAACCATCATATAACCACTTATAATCAAAGAAGTTTACATTCTATTCAATATAGTTACGATTGATAATTTTTCAAAGAAAATTAGTTTTTCTTTAGTTTTAAAACTTCTGACATCGCTATATGCCTATATAGTGTTTGAATGGGTGTAAATAAATATTTATCGTTCAAAAAAAAATATATAGGGCGCGTTTAGTTGTGGAAAACAAGAGGTGTTTTCCATTTCTGTTTTCTAAGAAAACAAGGAAAACAGAAAACGCGTTCAAATTGTATTTTTTAGAAAACGTTTTCTAGGAAAACAGAAAATAGTGTTTTCTAAATTTTAACTAAAAATGGAAAACACCTTTTTTTTAATTTTCTGTTTTCTGTTTTCTGTTTTCTATTTTCTATTTTCGTTTTCCAAATATATACAAAAGAAAATGGGCGTTCATTTTCTAGGGTTTATACGCACAGCCGCTTGACCTCTCCTTCGTTACCTCCGTCGCCGTCTGCTCCACCGCATCGTCGACGGAAATCTAATGAAATTTAGATATAGAAAACAAATAGAAAACAGTTGATTTGAACATGTTTTCTAGTTTTCTAATCTTGAAAATGAAAATTCCATCTTTCAAATTTGAACGCGTTTTTAAAAATTTTCATGTGTTTTCTAGAGATGGAAAACTCATTTCATTTTCTAGAAAACTAGAAATGAAAAACTAGAAAACATTTTCCATAACTAAACGCACCCATAGTATTTGAATGATATACTTGGATTTGGATTGTTGTGAATATATGAGTTTTTGGTATAAAACGTTTGAATTATATACTTGGATCGTTAGGAATATATGAGTTTTTTTAATGCTTCAACGACAACTAAATCAAATGCTTGAAAATGATAATTGAATAAATTGGAGTTGTGAATACATCAATGGTTGACAATAACGATTTAATGTTCGTTCTCCCGCCGCGAAGTCAATCCATCGCGAGTACCTTTTGTGGCTTCAAGTATCAAAAATTCGAGTGGCGACTGCAACTTCAAAGAATTATAATGTCTCTTTTGATCACAATAACTTGCATATAATTTTTTTTTACTCCTACCTGCATATAAGTTGGGACTGCAGCTTCAAAGTGGTTTATCTCTCAACTTTAACTTAATCATTTTGGCTATTTTATTACTATCACTACCTCTTGCATATACAACATTTACATGATCATTTACATAGTTTTAACTAATCCGAATCAAAATCAATTATAGTTTTACACACAAACTCCCCGCCGCAACGCGCGGGGAGCATCCAGCTTGTTATTAACGATTATTATTTGATAGGGAAATGATGTCATGATTGCAAGTTCTTCTCATTTGAGGATGAACTCACGATGTGTAAATGTAATCGTGGCTTTTGCCGCAACGTTTTTTCTGGTAACGCAAAATTAAAAAGTAAATGTCATTGATTGCAAGTTCTTCTCATTTGGTGTATAGATTTTGTTGCAAATTGAAAAGTAACCCATGTGTTGTATATGTTAGATTTTGTTGCAAATTGAAAAGTAAAACCATGTGTTGTATATGTTGTTTCTTAGGTGAAGATCGGGTCCCTAATTCAGAGGAAGGCTACGTCACTAACCCGGGAGCGGAGTACGGACCACCCGAAGAAGAGGAAACTGATGAGGCTGGTAGGAGCTTCCCTCCTGCAAACCCTCCGGCTGGAGAACCGGAAAAGGATCCATAGGATTTTGATGAAGATTGGTTGTTTAAATACACTTGTAGGAAGTTTCGCCACCAACAACGCCGTGAGTGCGAGGGCTATGTGTTTTCTTCAGATTCATCTGATTACTCTGATGACTCAGATTAATCGTTTGGTGGTTTAGGCCGTGTGATTTTTAATTTATTTTTGGATTTGTAGGTCTTTAATCTTTAGGTTGTGTGACTTGGTAATTCTTAGGTGGATGTGTGTTGCAAATTGAAAACTATGTATACCAGAATACATGTTTTCAGCATGCATATATTACCCATGTCAAGAAAGACCACATATATTTCAGTCATTATCTTCATCATCCTACTCGTAACAAGACATCTCGATTAAGTACATCAATCTTACACACAACTTAGCAAGTCGATTATCTTCATCATCCTATGAGGCTCAAAATGGGATGGTCCGGCTTGATAAGGTGTTAGTTGCATTTTTAGGCATAGTTTTATCATGTTTTTAGCATTCATTTTTATCATATTTCATGCATTTTTATTATTTATATCCTCATATATTATAATACTAGTCAATTACCCGGTTTGATATAAAAAATATGATATAAAAATAGCATGTATATAAAGTAGTTAATAAATAACATGTAGGGTTATAAAAACTAAAATTAGAATATGAAGTTAAGTCTTGGAATATTTTTAACGTCTGTAATGATAATAAAGTTTTTTATCTTGAGGTCATGTTCGAATTCTGATCTTCAAACTGTCACGAAAACATATTAATATGTATCTAGTTGGAATCGTCTTTCAATTTCGAATGTATCAGTATTTTCAATTTTATGATTCGATTAGTTGTGAATAAGTTATGGTCACTTAAAAAAATTTATTATAATATATTTGCTTTTAATTCAATTGAATAAACAAAGGTTTTTTTTCTTTTCAAACAACTATGGATGGTATAATTATCTTAAATTATGACTTATGATCGTCTAACATATCCACTACAAGAAATAAGATCAATAGTGGCGACATATGTCGCCGCTATTACTTAGATATGTCGCCACTATTACTTTTAGCGGCGACATGTCGCCGCTACTGTGTCGCCGCTACTGACCTGCCGCTATTGTCGTCGTGTATCGCCGCTATTAGTCCACTGGTCGCCGCTGTTGAGTATGTCGCCACTATTGCCTTCTGTCGCCACTATTGATGTCGCCACTATTGCCCGATATTCTGCAAAACGAGTTTTCGTTTGTATTTTATACGTTTCCAGTTTTATATCCAAACACGCTAATAAAAATGCAGATTGACAAGATAAATTCATACAATACGCCATCATTAATAAACATTCAAGTCGTACAAAAACCATTAAGGTCCGAAACAAGTTTAAAAAGTTACACACCAACACAAACTAATATCGTGAACATATATATAACATAGAAACTAGTTACTGAAAGATGATGTGCCATCGATCAATCACCATCGTTGTTTCCTTCGTCATCGTCGTTGTTTCCTTCGTTGTCGTTTCCCACGTCATCGTCATTTCTTTGTCGTTGTGTTCCAACATTCAAACCCGTTATCTGTGAGAGTTGCTCTTGAAAATACGGGTCTTGCATCAATTCCTTAATTTGATCCTACAAAAATATACAAACATTTGCATCAAACGAGTCATTTTGCAAACATACAAATATATACTATAATGTAAGTACATACTAACTTTATCAATAATTGCAAGTATTACTAGAGAAAAATCCAATCCAAGTATATACTTCCACTAATTTTTGCCCCTTGACCAAACATATACCAAATACAGTATGGACAAATAGAAATGACACAAACACCAATAGCAAGAAATATCTTAATGTATATAATGCAGCAACATCTAGATGATAAGTAAATGGGAATTCTTATAAATGAGATATATACTAAACTAATTTGACTTTAAAAGTCAAAGTGTAAAACCATGTATGAACAAACTGTAATATCAATTCACTTGTATACAAATTGAACCAAAGGGACCTAAATTCAACAGAAGTGATGAAAGTGACCCAAACTGAACTAAATTAACCAATTGGTCAAAAAATGAGCCAAATTAACCCAAATGGCTAAGTTGAACCAATCTAAAAAACCTAAGTACATACATGATACATACATCTAGATGCATACAATATTTCGGTAAAACAGGTCAAACGGGTCAAACGGGTCGAAATACCAACATTTAACAAATATAAACATCAAATTACTTATACAAACATAAAATAAACAAAGCTATAATGTTACCCGTGTGAATGAGGGTTGTGGCGGCGGTTGCGACTGCATATCGGGAACGGGTGCTTCAGAACATGCTTTAAAACCAATTCCTCGGATCCATCCACGTCGAGGTTTCAACACCTTTTGAAACACTTCGAATTCATTCGCTACTTGCGAAGAAGTCCCCTCACCGTCAGGTTGAGTTTGGGAATCAAACTCCTCTTGAAGTTCACGCTATATTTTACAAAGATGATTTAATACATCATGTATATATATTCAAAAATTATATATAAAATAAATACATACAATTGTATCGACGACTAATGGGTCAAGCGTCCCGTCTGGAAGGGTATGAGCATCGATGAACGTTTGTAGGTGGGTTTGAGCCTGTTCAACATCAAATATTACTTTAGTAATTCAAGAACTACTATAATAAATATATACATTTATATATATGTACATATCATTACTTTTTTATAACTCGTATTACTATATGATAACGTCCCCCCGCGGTTTGTGATTAGTTGGGCTTTACGATTTGATGTGTTGGCTGCTGACCTACTTTTATATTTTTCTGATGTAAAAAACTCAACAGACCTACGCCAACTATCAAGTACCATAAACCTAACACCGTTGACTATACAAGCGGTGTAAGTAGATGCATTTATACTCGCACCCATTGAAAGAGCATACAACTCTGAGTGCAACTCTGGAGAATTTTGTTTTTTCATCGAATAGACCTTCTCAAGAAACCACTTAGGAAATTCACTTTTAACATCATCTTAGGGATGTTCCGATTTGAATTCACTACATTGACGATAAAATTATACAAGTAAGTGAATAACACTTAAATAGTAATTAAAAGTTAGAGATAAGAACACTTACTTCATGTAGTTCCTGACTTCTTCACAGCTATCGAGGACAAACCATTCTAATTTAAGTTTTTCGCTTATAGAGAGATGTTTGATCTTTGTTGCGCTAGCCGGACGACAGAGAGACTCAAACACCCACAATTTTCTTTTATCGATAACAACATCTTCATTTCTGTCAGGGCGATTGAACTGAGTCTGAACATCTTGAAGTTACCTTGAACAAAATAATAGAGCTTCTTCCGCAACATAACCTTCGGCTATACAACCTTCGGGCCTTGCCTTGTTTCGGACAAAATTTTTAAGTTTTTTCATAAGCCTTTCACATGGATACATCCATCTCATACATACCGGGCCTCCACGAATTGCTTCATCGGGTAAATGCAAAACTAAATGAGCCATGATGTCAAAAAAAGTTGGAGGATAGATCAACTCTAACTCACACAAGATTGTAATGATGGCAGCCTTTGCTTTTTTCATATCCTCAACCAATAGTGTTCTGGAGCAAAGTTGCTTAAAGAACATACAAAGATTTACTATTGGTGTATAGGTATCTTTTGGCAAAAAACCTCGAACCCCAATTGGCATCAAACGTTGCATCATAATGTGACAGTCATGAGATTTCAACCCAGTAATGTTTGTATTGTTATATGTAACTCTACTGCTGATATGCCACACCCCCAATTTCCACTAACGGAGTATAACCGTGTGGGGTATGATCCAGACCAGGATCCCAGACTTTAGTTACAACCAAACCATAAACAGAAATTATAAGTTAACATAAGAGTTAAGTTACAGTCCAAAGTAGTAAGTTTAATAGTTCAGCGGAAGCATAATTTAAGGTTTACAATCAGATTTTCAAAATGACGAAATTTAGATCTGAAAACATAATTCACAAGTGAAAATAGGTTATGTGTACTGCCGCCGACCCTGCCGTCCATGATCCTTCTAGCGACCTGAAAAGCATTCAACAATCAAGTGTCAGCTAAGGCTGGTGAGTTCACTAAAACAGTCTACCCGTCACAAGTAGACCTAATGTTTATGAATAAAGACAGGTAAAACACAATCAATATCATACGACCAGTAAAATTCCATATCGTAGGTAGCTAGCCTATAGTTATGTACACCTGAATTGTTCGTAACCGAAGCTGACAATGTTTTTGATAGGGATTACCTATGAACCTTGCCTTCCCGTGTCTTTACGGATCACGGAGGGTAGGCTAACATTGGTCTCAGTCCGACCGCCAGTCGGGAGGGTGCATCACGTGCACCGCTGAGCGGGGGTGTCAATCCCCAGTAGTACTACTCAATATTACCTCGCTACTGTATATATTAACGGCTCGAAAGTAAGGACTTTTTAATAAATAAGTTCAATTCAGTGTCACATATGATATTATGTCGGAAATTTACCCAGTAAGAAAACCTTACCGTATGGGTCACCATCCTTACCGGATGTAACCACTTGCGCGTTATCGTCCCTGAACGGACATAACAATAATGTAAATGAACTCACCTTAGGTTGCTCGGCTTACTTCTTCAATAAACCCGGTTATGATTGTTAACGAGGACCTAATAATCACATTAAGGTCTTAGGTGTAAGGTTGTGTTTAAAACTACTATCACGTTGGAAAACACGACACGACATAACGACACACGACACCGATGGTTGATCATACACAAAGGTTCATATACATCAGAAGTCCAAGCAAGTATTATCATAGTATAAAGCATGCAAGTCATGGCATATCATTCAAGTAAATTTTACAAGTTTGGATTCTGGTCACAATTTCGCTAGCAGTTTCGCTAGACAGTTTCGCTGGGTGCACGGGCAGCACTTTCGCTAGGCAATACCCGATGACACAGTTTCGCTAGGCTAGTTTCGCTCGAAACTGTTGGCACAGTTTCGCTAGCCTAGTTTCGCCCGAAACTGGTTTGAACTTTCGTTCAGGGAATTTCGCTCAGTAATTTCGCCCGAGCAGGTCTGGTTGGTTTACCCGGCGACACTACAGTTTCGCTACATAGTGTCGCTGGATGAAGATATACATAGTTTCGCTACCTAATTTCGCCTGATGAAGGCACAGTTTCGCTAGTCGCTAAAAAAACCCGTAAATTTGACTAAAAACCTTTCTAACAGCTTCTGTACCTCATGCAATTCGATATCTAGCATACCTAAACGTTTACCAACATCATGGGAGCAATTTTAACACCTAAAACATGGTTTCTAGTCATCAATTTACCAAGAATGCATTTTCACATAAAGGAACCTAACTAGCATAGATCTTCACATTTACATGGCAAGTTACAGAATTCATGTTATGTCTAGCACCCCTAAGCATTTTAACAGTAGCATACACCAGTTGCATGTAAGTTTGGTCATCTAATTAAGTAAAGCACAAAGAGGAATGTAGAAGAAGTGGTCTTGGGGACTCACGGGTGATCTCCAAGCTCAAATGGATGGTGATTTGGGGCTGGTCTCCTTGGTTCGTGCTGATTCCTTGCTGGTCAGAAGCTCCAGAGAAGGAGAGTGCAGGAGTGTGTGTGTGTTGAGAGGTGCAAGTAAAAATGAGAAGTTTGGCTTGGGGTTTCTATATATCTGGTGCTAGTTTCGCTGGCAGTGTCGCTGGCTGTTTCGCTGGCAGTTTCGCTAGCCACGCGAAACTGGTCATGCATTAGCTACCGGGCGAAACTGTAATTTCGCTAGGTAGTTTCGCTGGCCACCAAAAAGGGGTCAATTTACATTCTAAGTAAGCTAAACACGATTTCTCGATAAATCACATAATTGCACAATTAATTAAATAAGCATGTTGCATTACTTCATACAGTGTAATAAGTAACAAATCATATAACACATATGGGCGGGTTCGGTGATCAACCAAAGGTCGTGGACGTATGCGGTCTAGTTATGTATTAGTTACTACTTGTAATGTGACTAACGGAGATTGCCTAACGGAACTAATGGAATTAACGGAAAAACTTAACGGAGTTAACTTGGGAGGTTACAGTTGTCACAGCCTCCCCATGTTAAGGAATTTTCGTCCCGAAAATTAGCTAGTACCTTGGGTTGATGCGGAGGTTTGATCGAACAGGTGAGGATACTTCTTCCTCATCTGGTCTTCCCGTTCCCACGTGAACTCCGGTCCACGTTTTGAATGCCATCTGACCTTGACAATTGGGATCTTGCTTCGTTTCAATGCTTTTTCTTCGCGTCCCATTATCTCAACGGGTTGTTCTATAAATCGGAGTTGCTCGTCGATGTGGAGCTCCTCGTGTGGAACCACTAGAGTGTCATCAGCCAGACACTTCTTCAAGTTAGAGACGTGAAACACGTTGTGTACCCCATCCAGCTCAGGTGGCAAGTCCAAACGATACGCCACCGTTCCAATCCTTTCTGTTATCGGGAAAGGTCCTATGTAGCGGGGATTTAACTTCCCGCGCTTCCCAAAACGCACAACACCTTTCCAGGGTGAGACTTTCAACAGTACACGGTCGCCCACCTCGAATTCTAATGGCCTTCTACGTTTGTCTGCATAACTCTTTTGTCGGTCTCTTGCGGCTTTCATACGGTTTCTGATTTGTACAATTCTTTCTGTCGTTTCGTACACCATCTCGGGTCCAGTAAGTTGACTATCACCGATTTCAGCCCAACAGACCGGTGACCTACACTTTCGTCCATAGAGAGCCTCAAAGGGAGCGGCTCCAATACTGGAATGGTAGCTATTGTTGTAGGAGAATTCGACCAATGCCAAGTGAGTTTCCCAATTCTTTCCGAAATCCATAACACACGCTCGGAGCATATCCTCAAGAGTCTGGATTGTGCGTTCAGTTTGGCCATCTGTCTGCGGATGGTATGCGGTACTCATATCCAAACGAGTACCTAGGGCTGATTGCAGTGATCTCCAAAAGTGTGAAGCAAATCTGGGGTCTCGATCGGAGATAATAGACAAGGGCACTCCGTGGAGCTTGACGATCTCGTCAATGTAGATTTGTGCTAGCTTGTCAGTTTTGTCATTCTCCTTGAGGGCTATGAAATGAGCAGATTTCGTTAATCTATCCACAATGACCCAAATCATGTCATTTCCACGCGGCGTACGGGGCAGTCCCGTGATGAAATCCATGGATATTTCCTCCCATTTCCATTCGGGAATCGTCGGTTGTTGCAGTAATCCTGGAGGTTTTCGATGTTCTGCTTTGACCTTCGAGCATGTTAAGCACTTACTGACGTATGTAGCAATGTCGGCTTTCATCTTGGGCCACCAGTATAATCCTTTCAGATCTTGGTACATTTTATCCGAACCGGGATGGACCGAATATCGAGACTTGTGAGCTTCGTCCATCACCAGCTCTCGAAGATTTCCGTGAAGAGGCACCCAAACACGATCCTTGTAGTAGCGGAGTCCATCCGACTTAACCTCCGAAGTTCCATCTATGCCATTTAAGGATTCAGACTCATAGTTTTCCTCTTTCAAAGCTTCCTTCTGGGCATCCCGAATTCTATCCGGTAACTCAGCATGGATCGTGAGCTGTAGAGCTCGAACCCTTCTAGGTTTTGCATGTTCTTTTCTGCTTAAAGCATCGGCCACAACGTTGGCCTTGCCCGGGTGATACTTTATTGCCAAGTCGTAGTCGTTAAGCACCTCGATCCACCTACGCTGTCTCATGTTGAGATCTTTCTGTCCCATTATATGCTGGAGGCTTTTATGGTCGGTGAATATTGTGCACTTGGTACCATACAGGTAGTGTCTCCAAAACTTTAAGGCGAATACAACAGCTCCTAACTCCAGATCATGCGTTGTGTAATTCTTTTCGTGAGACTTTAACTGTCTTGACCCGTAAGCGATGACTTTACCCCTTTGCATTAAAACACATCCAAGTCCTTGGAGAGAAGCGTCACAATAGACCTCGAAGTCGTCAACACCATCTGGTAGGGATAATACAGGCGCGGTACAAAGTTTTTCCTTCAAAGTCTGAAAAGCTGCTTCTTCTTTTTCACCCCACCGGTACTGAACACCTTTGTGCGTGAGAGCGGTTAGCGGTTGGGCTATCTGAGAGAATCCTTTAATAAAACGACGGTAGTAACCCGCTAACCCTAAAAATTGCCGAATTTCCGTTGGTGCTCGTGGTGTAGACCAATTCTTGATCGCCTCTACTTTGGCTGGGTCAACATGAATACCCTGCTCGTTGACGATGTGGCCCAGAAATTGAACTTCTCGGATCCAGAAGTCACATTTGGAGAATTTGGCGTAGAGTTGCTCCTTCCTTAACAATTCTAGTATTAACCGCAGGTGTTCCTCGTGTTCTTCTTTCGTCCTTGAGTAGACCAGTATGTCGTCGATGAAAACAATTACGAACTGATCCAAGTAAGGTTTGCACACGCGGTTCATGAGGTCCATGAACACCGCCGGTGCGTTCGTTAAGCCGAAAGGCATGACTAGGAATTCGTAATGACCGTAACGCGTTCTGAAAGCCGTCTTTGAAATGTCCTCCTCGCGGACTCTGAGTTGATGATACCCGGACCTTAAGTCAATTTTTGAGAAGTAGCTGGATCCTTGCAGTTGGTCGAAGAGGTCGTCGATCCGAGGGAGAGGATATCGGTTCTTGATAGTGACTTTGTTGAGCTCGCGGTAATCTATGCACATCCTGAACGTCCCATCTTTCTTCTTGACGAATAAAACTGGCGCGCCCCATGGCGATGAGCTAGGCCTGATAAAACCTTTATCTAACAGCTCTTGCAGTTGCGTGGATAACTCATGTAACTCGTTCACTGCCAAACGGTACGGAGCTCGGGCAATTGGAGCTGCACCGGGAACAAGATCGATTCCGAACTCGACTTGTCTATGTGGAGGTAGACCAGGTAATTCTTCCGGGAATACATCGGGGAAATCGCGAACTATCGGAAAATCTTCAATTCTCTTCGCTACGAGGCTTTGATCCGTAACCGTTGCCAGAACGGCCATGTGTCCTTTCCGAAGGTACTTCTGTGCCTTGAGGTAAGATATGATTCCGGAGACAGTACCTCCCTTTTCACCCTGAATCGAGAGTACTTCTCCGTTTGCGGAGGGAATACGTATGACTTTTTCTCGACAGACTAGTTCTGCGTGGTGCTTGGACAACCAGTCCATACCAATTATTACGTCGAAGCTACCGATTGTGAAAGGCATCAAATCTATGTCGAACTTACGGCCTGAGAGTTCTAAGGTACAATCCTTGACTATATGTGTTGCATCGACAAGCTTACCATTAGCTAATTCAACAGTGTATTTGGCTCCTAGGGGTTCCGTCTTAGCCTTTATTAATTTGCAAAACTTAGTTGAAATGAAACTTTTCTCGGCACCAGAATCAAATAACACATTCGCAAAGTAGTTGTTGAGGAGAAACTTACCAGTAATCACGTTAGCGTCTTCCTTCGCTTCACCAGAACCCATGACAAATGCTCGTCCGCGACCACCATTTCCCCCATTGCCATTTCCACCACCATTGTTGTTGTCGTTCCCACCTTTCTTCAACTGGGGGCAGTCTTTCTTCAAGTGCCCTGGTTTTCCGCACTCGAAACACCCTCGGGGGCCTTCATTATTCTGCTTGGGTTTATTCAGCATGTCACCCCAGCAATTTTTGGCAACATGCCCGGTTTTACCACATCGCTCGCAAACTGGTCGTTTACAGTCACCATTGTGATGTGTGTTGCACTTGTTACAGTAGGGTGACTTTCCCCTGTACCTGCTGGAACCTTGACCACTGTTACCCTGTCGGTTTTGGTTTCCACCTCCACCGTTGTTACCATAACCTCCCTTGGAGTCATCAAACTTCTTGTTCTGATTTTGGGAGTTTGAAGACCTCCCTGCATTGTTGCCAGAACTTGTGAGGTTACTTGGTTCCTCATCTCTCTGCCTCTTCCCATCAAGGGCAGCTTTTGGGGTTTTCCTTGGTGGCAGAAGTTCCTTGAGCCACCGCCTGATCAGTCAGTTTGTGCGCCAGCCGGATTGCCTGTCGCACATAAGTGGGATTAGATGCAGGTAACCATACCCTTGATCTGTGGTGCCAGTCCTTCCACATACAACTCAATTCGTTTATACTCAGCATCCACCATTGTCGGACAGAGTCGGGAGTAAGCTTGATAACGGGTGGTGTACTCCTCTATTTCCGAGCCTTCCATTTTGGAGCTTTCCAAACTCGACTTCCAGTCTTCTGACTTGATCACGAGGACAATACTCCTCCATGATTGCTTCCCTGAATTCTTGCCATGTCATGGCGTTTGCCTCATTCAGTCCCAATATCTGAATCTGAGCATTCCACCAGGTCAACGCGGAATCCTCAAGTGTGCCAGTAGCATATTTCACCTTATCCCCGTCTGGGCAATTACACATTAGAAACACCTTCTCTGACTTTTCAATCCATCTAAGTAGACCCACAGCACCTTCGTCACCCTTGAATACCATTGGCTTACAGTCCATAAAGGCTTTGAATGTGCATTGGGGCGGTTGACCTTGGAAATGTTGCTGAGCGGCTGCTAGGGCTGCTGCAACCCCTTGATTAATCATGTTCTGAACCTGTGCAGCTGTGAAGGTTCCTGGGTTGGTTTCGGGTTCTCTCCGCGGAGGCATGATTTCTAGCAAATCAATGCAAAGCTTCCAAAGGTTAGTATTCCAAATACTAGAAAGTTGTTAAGTTCCGTTAAGTGTTACATACTAGTATAATTCACATAAAGCATTCATTTACATGAACAGTGAAAAGAAAATTTCCACCCAAAATTTTCAGGTTTCTAATACCGTCACAAGACAAGAATTCTAAAGGAGGATCATCTTCAGCACGCGGGGCAGTACTTTGCGGAACGAGTTGCAACCAAAGTTTTCAAAACAGTTACAGTTCAGAAAATTTTTCTTTTAAAATGTTCTGGTTCGCTGTAACCAAGGGCTCTGATACCAATCTGTCACACCCCCAATTTCCACTAACGGAGTATAACCGTGTGGGGTATGATCCAGACCAGGATCCCAGACTTTAGTTACAACCAAACCATAAACAGAAATTATAAGTTAACATAAGAGTTAAGTTACAGTCCAAAGTAGTAAGTTTAATAGTTCAGCGGAAGCATAATTTAAGGTTTACAATCAGATTTTCAAAATGACGAAATTTAGATCTGAAAACATAATTCACAAGTGAAAATAGGTTATGTGTACTGCCGCCGACCCTGCCGTCCATGATCCTTCTAGCGACCTGAAAAGCATTCAACAATCAAGTGTCAGCTAAGGCTGGTGAGTTCACTAAAACAGTCTACCCGTCACAAGTAGACCTAATGTTTATGAATAAAGACAGGTAAAACACAATCAATATCATACGACCAGTAAAAGTTCCATATCGTAGGTAGCTAGCCTATAGTTATGTACACCTGAATTGTTCGTAACCGAAGCTGACAATGTTTTTGATAGGGATTACCTATGAACCTTGCCTTCCCGTGTCTTTACGGATCACGGAGGGTAGGCTAACATTGGTCTCAGTCCGACCGCCAGTCGGGAGGGTGCATCACGTGCACCGCTGAGCGGGGGTGTCAATCCCCAGTAGTACTACTCAATATTACCTCGCTACTGTATATTAACGGCTCGAATGTAAGGACTTTTTAATAAATAAGTTCAATTCAGTGTCACATATGATATTATGTCGGAAATTTACCCAGTAAGAAAACCTTACCGTATGGGTCACCATCCTTACCGGATGTAACCACTTGCGCGTTATCGTCCCTGAACGGACATAACAATAATGTAAATGAACTCACCTTAGGTTGCTCGGCTTACTTCTTCAATAAACCCGGTTATGATTGTTAACGAGGACCTAATAATCACATTAAGGTCTTAGGTGTAAGGTTGTGTTTAAAACTACTATCACGTTGGAAAACACGACACGACATAACGACACACGACACCGATGGTTGATCATACACAAGGGTTCATATACATCAGAAGTCCAAGCAAGTATTATCATAGTATAAAGCATGCAAGTCATGGCATATCATTCAAGTAAATTTTACAAGTTTGGATTCTGGTCACAATTTCGCTAGCAGTTTCGCTAGACAGTTTCGCTGGGTGCACGGGCAGCACTTTCGCTAGGCAATACCCGATGACACAGTTTCGCTAGGCTAGTTTCGCTCGAAACTGTTGGCACAGTTTCGCTAGCCTAGTTTCGCCCGAAACTGGTTTGAACTTTCGTTCAGGGAATTTCGCTCAGTAATTTCGCCCGAGCAGGTCTGGTTGGTTTACCCGGCGACACTACAGTTTCGCTACATAGTGTCGCTGGATGAAGATATACATAGTTTCGCTACCTAATTTCGCCTGATGAAGGCACAGTTTCGCTAGTCGCTAAAAAAACCCGTAAATTTGACTAAAAACCTTTCTAACAGCTTCTGTACCTCATGCAATTCGATATCTAGCATACCTAAACGTTTACCAACATCATGTGAGCAATTTTAACACCTAAAACATGGTTTCTAGTCATCAATTTACCAAGAATGCATTTTCACAAAAAGGAACCTAACTAGCATAGATCTTCACATTGACATGGCAAGTTACAGAATTCATGTTATGTCTAGCATCCTTAAGCATTTTAACAGAAGCATACACCAGTTGCATGTAAGTTTAGTCATCTAATTAAGTAAAGCACAAAGAGGAATGTAGAAGAAGTGGTCTTGGGGACTCACGGGTGATCTCCAAGCTCAAATGGATGGTGATTTGGGGCTGGTCTCCTTGGTTCGTGCTGATTCCTTGCTGGTCAGAAGTCTCCAGAGAAGGAGAGTGCAGGAGTGTGTGTGTGTTGAGAGGTGCAAGTAAAAATGAGAAGTTTGGCTTGGGGTTTCTATATATCTGGTGCTAGTTTCGCTGGCAGTGTCGCTGGCTGTTTCGCTGGCAGTTTCGCTAGCCACGCGACACTGGTCATGCATTAGCTACCGGGCGAAACTTGTAATTTCGCTAGGTAGTTTCGCTGGCCACCAAACAGGGGTCAATTTACATTCTAAGTAAGCTAAACACGATTTCTCGATAAATCACATAATTGCACAATTAATTAAATAAGCATGTTGCATTACTTCATACAGTGGTAATAAGTAACAAATCATATAACACATATGGGCGGGTTCGGTGATCAACCAAAGGTCGTGGACGTATGCGGTCTAGTTATGTATTAGTTACTACTTGAAATGTGACTAACGGAGATTGCCTAACGGAACTAATGGAATTAACGGAAAAACTTAACGGAGTTAACTTGGGAGGTTACAGTTGTCACATGATATTAGATCCGAACCCATCTGGCAATTTAACACCTTTTATAAACTCGCAGAAAAGCTTTCAATCACTAACCTCTAACGAGTATTTTGGGTGGGGCTTACATAACTTGCCACGAGCATTGTTTTTCAACCACAGTGTCTTCCGAATGTTTAGGTTTTTCAAGTCGATGCATGCGTTTTCCGTGTCTTTGGTCTTATCGTTCATCAGAAGAGTACCCAACAAACCGTCGCACACATTTTTGTCGATATGCATTACATCTAAGTTGTGCTTCAGTTGCAGAGAAGACCAATACTCAAGTTCATAAAATATGCTTCGTTTGTACCAGTTATTCTTCTCGAACTCCTCTGACTGCTTTTTCTTACCACCGGCTAATCCAAAATCAGGATGCTTGCCCGGTAGTTGATGGACTAAACGATCATGTTGAGCTTTTATGTCAGCTTCACTAAATTGTTTAGGAGCGTTTCCTAACTCCGGTTTCCCATTAAATTCCAAATTGGTTCTCCATGGATCATCAAGATCTAAGAATCGACGATGGCCGACATATACGGTTTTATTTTTTACACGTACCGATGAAGTGTCTTCGTTGCATGTCGGGCATGCTTTGTAGCCTTGCCCGGTTCAACCTGATAAACTACTACGTGCTGGAAAGTCGTTTATGGTCCATAACAACGCCGCCTTCATTGTGAAGAATGTGTTTGTAGCTGCATCTTTAGTACGTACGCCTGACTGCCACAAATGCTTAAGCTCATCCACCAAAGGCCTAAGAAAAACGTCCATGTCCTTCCCGGGTGATTTAGGGCCAGGAATCAACAAGGCCAACATGAACGAGGACTCTTTCATGCATAGCCATGGAGGAAGGTTGTATGTGGTGAGTAGAACCGGCCACATGCTGTAAGACAAACTCATGTTACCAAACGGATTGAAACCGTCAGCTGCAAGCCCCAATCGAACATTTTGGGCTTCCCTAGAGAAGTTAGGGTACTTTATATCAAATTCTTTCCATGAAGTTCCATCAACAGGATGACGCATCACACCTTCTTCTGATCGCCCGGTACTGTGCCAAATCATATCTTTTGCCGTGTGTCTTGAACAATACAAACGTCGTAGTCTGGTGGTCAAAGGAAAGTATTTTAACACCTTCTTAGCTACCTTCTTGCCCTTTGTGTTCTTATCGACCCACCGACTCTCATTGCAAACAGGACAATTCTGCAACGATGTGTGTTCTTTCCAGAAGAGGGCACAATCATTCTTGCACACGTGTATTGACTCATATCCCAGCCCAATCTTCTTTAATGTCTTTTTGGCTACGTAATGCGAAGCGGGAATCCTGTTTCCTTCCGGATATGAAGATCGCATTAAATCAAGAATCTCATCAAATAAACTATTTGTCATTTTATGCTTCACCTTGATATGCATAAGCTTTGCTAAAAAGTCAAGGGAAGAAATAGTACAGCCCGGATATAATTCTGATTGGAGTTCCTTTAATAGGTCGTCAAAATCATCACTGGCCTCGCTACTCTGTGGATCTGAGTTCCCCTCTTCGATGTTGGTATCCACTTGCATAAGATCTTCGAGAGCACCACCCATATTGTTTCCTGACGCAACGTCATCTATAACTACAGCTGCAGGAACTAAACTTTCACCATGATAGTTCCAAACCTTGTACGTCGCCCAGAAACCCCATCCTTTCAAATGATACTTCACTGTTCGCAAGGGATGCATGAGCGTATTCTTACATTTGTTACACGGACAAAAAACATAGCCTCTTTCGTCGACAACACCTTTACACATCTCGAGAAAAGAATCAAGTCCATTACTATACTCCGTTGAGCTACGATTTGGATTGTTAAGCCAGCTCTTATCGACAACCATGTTGCAACTGACAAGAATGAAGACACACAACCTAAACCCTATAATACACAAACCATATCTTGATAATGATCATTATAAACTAACATATATATATATATATATATATATATATATATATATATATATACTAGTCTTTGAAACCCGTGCATCGCACGGTTAACGTTTAAAAAAATATAAAAGAAAAACTACAATAATAGTAAACAATGATAAATTTCATTAAATTATTAACATCAAAGACAAAAGTTCACAATTTGAGAACAAAATCTTCTAGTCTATTGATTTGATCCCTAAAATATATAAAATTATAAATAAATAAATATATACATATAATTCTTTTAAAGATATACAAAAAGGTATATGTTCTAATTGCTTCATACATACGGTAAAAAATCTTACTTCCATAAAAGACTGTACTTAGAACTTATGTGATAGCACCTCCACCTACTCTTTCAGTGGGTTTCACTCAAATTAAAAAAAAAAATACAAAGTAAAAAATTATATTAACCTCCAGTATGATAGCAGATCATAAAGTAATATTTCCAATATGATGCTAAGCCTTTTGAAACTATTATAGAACACAGTTGTTAAAACAATCAACAAATATCATTAATACTATATTGTGACTTGAAATTTCATGCTTATTCGATGTGTAGAACTTTAAAGCATATCTATTATGTATGGAAGTATGCTACTCTTAAACTTTTGTTAAGGAAAATAGGTATCTATGTATTTTTATTATCTTTAAGAATAAACTCTCAATCACAAAGTTCAAAAACCACCGGACCAATACTATAACAACCAAAATACTCATATATGAAATAATCAATCTTACCAAAACAACACTCAGCTTCCAGATCAGAAAACAACCCACAACACACTCACCTGAAACAAAGATAAATAAGAAAGTTTAACAATTAAAATCCATTTTTTCTTTCCAAAGAAATTTCAATAACATAAGTGATGAATAACTACTTCGGTTAAAAATTTAAAACCTTAAAACTAAGAAAAAACAGTTAAGGTTCCACAAAAAATCCTAGGACAAACTACATATACAAAGACCAAACCATCTGCAAAACAACTTCTTAGTAAGACTTGTGCAACCATTAGTCAAAGTAGTCTATCTTTCATTGTAATAGACATATTCAGTAGTCGTACATAGGTCAAAGGTGACACAAAAAATGGTATAACCTTCTTTAAGCTTATAACCATTATCCCACAGAACCAAAAAAGCGTTACATAAACCGAGAGCTAAAAATCTATCCCAACTTAAATGATCATAGCCTAATCGATCCAATAAGCAACAAACCTCAACAATAGAAATACAAATCCAAATACCCAAATCAACCCCATGAAGCATGAAAACTATTAGAGAAAAAACCAACCATAAAAGAGGCAAAATTGAAACCTCTATAAATCACATAGTAAGAAAAAATCATTGGGTACCTGAAGTAGATTGGTCTGCACCCTCAATCACTTGTGCAGATAGTAAACCCGACCTATAACATGGAGGTAGAAACTTATTAAAATAATATCTACTATTATCCTCAAATCCAGCAACACATAGAACTTAACCACATACACCATTTTTTTTCTACAAATTATCATTAGAGTTTTTCTACAAATCAGTAGCTAAAACCCAACCCAAATCAGTAGCAACCAATTAATAAGTATCCTATAAGCTAAGCAAAAACGTAACAGAACCAAAAACTAACCCACATCAGTAGCCAAAACCGTGTTCCACCCAAATCAGTAGCAACAGAACCGAGAACTAACCAAAATTGAGAGACTTTCTTGAAACAACTAAAAATCATGGGTTTTCTGGGCTAGAAATAGCAACATACCTTGAAAACTAACCAGAATTGAGAGATGACATTGATGAGCGATGGTGGTGAGCAGTCATTAGCAGCGACGGTTCGTGGTGGTGCAGGGATGAGCGACGTGTTGGTGCAGCAAGAATTGAACCGAGGAACGATGGTGAGAAAGCGATGGTGGTGGTGCAGCAGCCCTAGACTCGTCGGCAGTGGAGAGGACGGTGGTGCAGCAGCCCAAGATACGTCACCGGTGGAGAGGGAGATGATCGACTCATGGAATTTTGGGGGAAAATGGAAGATGGCGGCAGCGGGAGGGAGTATAAGCCCGCTAAAAATTCAATAAGCCCTAGCCGTTAGATCACAAAATAAAATGGATGGCCAGATCTGAGGGGGAGTCGGATCAAGGTATTAGCGGCGACACGTCGCCGCTAATGAGTCGCCGCTAAAGACTGTCGCCACTATTGAACGATGTCGCCACTAAAGACGTCGCCACTATTTCCTCTATTTCTTGTAGTGATCACCGTTATCTTAAATTATCACTTTCCCGCCTAAAGTATTACCATTTATTCTATTATACACGTGGATCCTAATATTAAACCGTAATCCGTTTTCTGTGTTATAAGAAGGTTGCAAAACTCGCTAGGCGTTTCGAGTTCGGTAGACTGGGGAGTTGCGAGTACTCGGCCTAGGCGGTGAGTACTCGGAATTGGTATACTATGAAGAATTTTTTTGAAATTATATACATGTTCAAATGCTAATATTTATAAAAAAAAATACGTGAATATTTATAATTTAATATTGATACCACCATTAGTTGTTCAAACAAGTAGTAAGTATTTCAGAAATTGATATCACCATTTACTACTTTAGACATAAAATGTATAACAGTCGACTTATGATCGTCTAACATATCACCATTAGTTGATCAAATAAAGTATTTCAAAAATTGATATCACCATTTACTACTTTAGACATAAAAATGTATAACAATCGACTTATAATCGTCTAACATATCACCATTAGTTGTTCAAACAAATAGCATAGTATTCAAAAATTGATATAACCATTTACCAGTCTAGACAAAAAAAATGATACAACTATATATATTGATCCAATAATCAATATAAAAAAACATTATATAACGGCCATGTTCTCTCGCAGGCTATTTGCAAGTATTTTAGTGATAAGATGCTGGTAGTGGTGTGCAAATACTATGAGGACATCCGTTTACTTGAGAAATAATAATCATTAACTCTAGTTCATATCCAACTTAACCATGGTCAATCTTTACGAAGATCCCCATTTAAACTTCAATGTTGTTCTCCGTCGCAACCGTAATTGTTCTATGAGTCCGCCGTCATAGTCATCGTGCTCTCTTTCTTGCTGCCATCTCCGGCAACAAATCTGCCGTTATCTTGCTGGAATTTTTTTAAAAAAACATATTATTTCTTATATTCTCGATCTACAGACAACAAGAAAAAAAGTTTTCTGCTTTAAATCGAATGGGTTTCTAGGAAAAAAGTTGATAACAGAATTAATTTTTTTATAGGTTCTTAAAATAATCATCTCTTTCTTAATGGACGGAATAAAAAGATTTTACAAATAAACTCGTTAAAATGTTGAATATAATTTTTTTACATGTTTAATATTAAATATATATTTGACTAGTTTATAGCTTCTACTTTAATTAAAAAGTTTTTAGATAAGTGTATATGTCTCGTATTCCCATCTCCCTTGTAAACATTTTTTATTGACATTTTTTTTGATATTTTATATGAACAATTCTAAAATATTAAAAAAACTAATTAGGTTTTTTTTTTTAAAAAAACATATAGGATGAACCAGCTTTTTAAACAAACAAACATGAACACATTGTTCAATTAAGTGTTTGTATTCGTGCTCTTTTTAAAATTAAATTAACTAACACGAACATGCCATTGTAATAATAAAATAAAATAAAATAAAAAATGTAAACTTGAGTGGAATGAGAAATATTGCAACCCGTTAGTTATCAACACAAAAATGAACTTAAAAATATAGAGTAAGTTAATTAACCTGAAACCCGATTAACCCGAACCTTAATAAGGTCGGGTTGCGGGTTAGATTTTTTTCTAAACCCGACCCGATTAACCTGAAACCCAATCAGGTTGACCCGATTAACACCCCTAGATGTGAATAAAGATAGTCTAGTTAGAAACATCCTCTTTCTCAAATCAAACCAAAACATCCCAACGCTCCAAATTCTTCATCAAACCACATTCAGTCGATGTTACCAGATTCAGTCTATGTTACTGACTGTTAAAGAACCGACCGACAACTGAATCCCCTTTTACACTCCACAGAGTCAAACCCCTCTTTCCCGCCGATCGAAAACTTCAAAAATCACCAACAATCCAATTGCAAAACATCTTTTTAGGATTTTCATCATTATCGCAGGTATCTATTCAACTTCGAAAACTTCAAAAATCACCAACAATCCGATTGCAATTCTGAAGTTAGCATCCAATTCTTGTAAGTAAACTGATTTCTACCTTGAGTTCTTCCTTCTTCTTTGATTCACATGTCTGGGATTGATAAGGAACCCTAGATTCTGTAAGCTAGTCTAATCCCTGAGATTGAATTTGTAACTTGATGTTTAATTTCTACTGAATGCAAGTTTGTTGAACTTATAGATAAGAGATTTCAATTTAATGGAACATTGATAAGGTTTTGTAGAACAGGGCTGAATACAGTCAAAACATCCCAACGCTCCAAATTCAGTCGATGTTACCGGATTCAGTCTATGTTACCGACTGTTAAAGAACCCACATTCAGTCGATGTTACCAGATTCAGTCTATGTTACCGACTGTTAAAGAACCGACCGAAGACTGAATCCCCTTTTACACTCCACAGAGTCAAAATCCTCTTTCCCGCCGATCGAAAACTTTAAAAATCACCAACAATCCGATTGCAAAACATCTTTTTAGGATTTTCATCATTATCGCAGGTATCTATCTATTCAACTTTGAAAACTTCAAAAATCACCAACAATCCGATTGCAATTCTGAAGTCAGTATCCAATTCTTGTAAGTAAACTGATTTCTTCCTTCTGTGATTCACATGTCTTCCTTCTTCTGTGAAACACCCCATCTGCTCAGCCTTCCACCACTCAAATTTCAAACATTCCTCAAAAGAGAATCCTACCATCCTCACTAACCAGCAAACCACCCACCCAACTGCCTACAGCCAAGAAACAAAAATTGCCTAAGCCCATCCCTGCCAAACTCAAGATAGACAACTTCACTCCTATTGAACCATCGAAGCCTAAATCCAAACAACCTATTCCTTCAATTCAAAAATCAACTCATCACTCATCACAACCCATCACACCACCATCTGAACCCACACCTAAACCTACCTCACCACCAAACTCACCAAAACAACCACTCAAAACACCTACCTCACCTTAGAAATCACCCATACCCCAAGCAGGTCCTTCAAGGAAGAAATCCATAGCCAGAAGAAAGAAAACTCAAATTGTGTCTTCAAGTTGTTTTATACTTTTATGCACTAACAAGAATTTTAATAAATTTGTACCCACTGTAAATAAAACACACATTGAATTGACCCATTCAATAGTAGATGGATCGATCATGTTTTATATGTGCATCTCTTTTTGGGATTGTGGCTTAAATTTCAATGTTTGTATAAAAGAATTATTATACGCTATTTAAAAATACCCGATGCACTTTCTTTTATGGAATATTTATCGGATCTTTAGTTTTACGTATTATTCACTTTGATTTTTCTTTTCCCTTTTGATTCATATTTTTATTCGTATAATTCTTTTTTATATCACAGCCTTGAATTTGTAACTTGATGTTTAATTGCTGTTGAATGCAAGTTTGTTGAACTTATAGATAAGAGATTTCAATTTGATGGAACATTGATAAGGTTTTGTGTCAAAGCCTGTAGAATAGGGCTGAATACAGTCAAAAACATCTATTTACTGAAAATCACCACCCAAGTTGATCAATTGACAAAAACTTGAAAAACTTCAAACTTTGTCAAATCTTCAATAATAACATCAAATGTTATTATTAATAACACAAATGTTTGTTGATCAAACATTCATTAATAACACAAATGTTTGTTGATCATACATTTATTTGTTTAGTTGGTGTGGTTTTTTGTTTTTGATTAGTTGTGCTTTGCTTGTTTACTTTCAGGGGCCTGTCCCTGATTGAACTAGAGAGTACCTTTGCTTTCTACTTGGTTTGTATTGTTCGTTATTAATGTATCACCGGGGAAACCCTTTCCAAAAAAAAACATTTATTTGTTTAATATTTCTATTGGAGAGCAAATGTCTAAAGAAATTTTTGACCATGTGATCGTTCATATCAGTATTTTGGGGGGGTTGTTAGGTTTTTTCTTGTTGTTCGTACTCAATGATTCACAATCTATAAATGCAGTTTATAGGCGATGGAGAAAAACAGGCAACCAATTAAACTTGAAAATCACCACCCAAGTTGATCAGTTGACAACAACTTGAAAATTTTCAAAACATTCATTACACGTGTGGAGAAAAGATGACAGATTTACATTTTGCTACAGATCACAATATATGTGCATTCCTAGATGCTGCAAGCCATAAAGCTGAGTTACATAGGGATCTCATCAACTACATCAACAGACTTAGAGTCAGGCATGCTTTGACTACTAGACCAGAAATTATTAAGGTTCACATAAAGGACTTCTGGTCATCTGCTGTGGTAGTAGGAGAGACTCTGGAAGCAACTGTTGTTGGGCAACAAATTGTTATCACTGAGGATTTGATAAGAAGGGTATTGCAACTGGGAGAAGAAGAAGTGAATGCCCCTGAAACATTCTCAGTGGGGTATATCCAATATGTTTTCAGAAGGATGGGTTATGATGGTAACTTTGATAAAAAGCAGCTCAACAAAGCTCACTTCAATGCTAAATGGAGGTTTTTGATCCACACCTACCTAAAAAGCATGACAAATAGGAAAAGAACATGGGGCGAGTTCTCATATGACATAGCATCAGGGGTGATAGGGATTATGACTGGCAGACCCTTCAACTATGCCAGATACATCCTAAGGAAGCTTAAATACAATATCACTCCAGGAAAGGGATTGAAAGACAAGTACCTGATGTATCCCAGATTCCTGCAATGCATGATCAATGATCAATTGCCAAATCTGCCAAGGGACTCACCTAGACTTAAGCAAATTCACTTCAAAGCACAAGTCTTTGGGAAAATTAAAAGTTGTGTTAACAAAAGTTTTGGTTTCCCTACCGAATGGGCATATGGGTTGGCAATTACTCAAGTTGTGTATACATGTCTATTGGGTTGAAGGGCTTAATTCCACAGATTTTGAATAATTTGTTCTTCATATGCTCAGGTAATCTCTCTCTTGGATCAAAGTCAATCTCACTAGAGCTTGAAGAGCCTTCAGTAGGCTTGTTTTCAGCAGAAATCTTCTGAAAAGGTGTTGAAGAGCTAGTTTTCTCTCCCTTTTTGGTAGCAACAACTTCACCAGTTAGGTTTGATGCACTAACCTTCTCCTACTTAAGCCTACTAATCAAGGGGATTGTAACCAAATAGGGGATGACAAGTTGGGACCTGGCATCCCCCTTTTGGTGTGAAAATGGTACCAAACAGGGGATGACAAGCTTGTACCCTGACATCCCCCTTTAGGTTGTAAGATGGAACCAAATAAGGGATGACAAGTTGGGACCTGGCATCCCCCTTTAGGTGTGCAAGTGGAACCAAATGGGGGATGACAAGTTGGGACCTGGCATCCCCCTTCAACAGTTTGGATACAAGGAACTTTTCAAAACGCCTAGTAGATTTTTTTAAAAATATCATAAAAAAAGGTTACATATGTAACTTTCGTGTGTACCTGCCAAAAACAGGAAAGTTACATATGTAATGTTTTTTTTAAAAAAATCAATCTACTAGGCGTTTTTTGATTTTTAATTTCCATTTAAGAGTAGTCTATACATAAAGAACCACCATAAAAAAATAAAACGTAAAAAAAACGTTTTCGAAAGCAACATTATAGCAAAAAATAATAGTAAACATATTTTGATTTTTACACGTATTTTAAAAGAGTGTCGAGTTTTAGGAAATAAGATATATTACCCTTGGTTGGTTTGAAATTTATTTAAATTTTATAAGATGATATTTTATGTGTTTCCAGATTAGGATCGTCAACATAACACATACAACCTATATATAAGGTTACAAGGTGAAACCGACATTAACCTATAAGTAATAGTTTTTGAGCTTCAAATTTTATTAGCAAAAAAAAGAATAGTGAATTAAAATAAAATGCAGGAAGATTACCCGAAGAAGCCTCCTATTGTGCTATTGTGAGAAATCAAGTCATAAATAATTTTCTCAGAATGTTCAATATTTGTATCAAGTTAGATACACAATCTTTACCCGAAACCACCCGAAACCACAAGATCTGAGATCATAATAATTTTCTGAGAGTGTACAATATTTGTATCAATTAAAATAACATTTTAAGGTTACTTACCACAATAAGAATCATAACCATTTAGATAAACAATCTTTACCCGAAACCATGAAAAACCATTTGATGATCTCTTCTTGTAATGCATCTTTTAGTGGAGCATGGATGAAAGGCAATGGGATGAATGCAACTGTTGAATTAGGAAGGAGCTTGCAAAAAGAGATGAAAGGTCACATGGGTCAAGACCCGGTCCCCTAGCATTTGGCCTTAGACCTTCGACACTATCGTTTTCTGTGGGGTCCGACTTGCAGAAAGTAAACGGGAAAAAAGTTAGAAACAATTTCTAAGGCTTGTGAGTGAAACCATAAGTAAAATATGATAAAAGAAGGGTCCTGCTAATTTAACATCTATATACGCTGCGTATGTGCCTATACGCATCGTATATATAACTAATTAATGTTGCAGACATTCCATACGCAGCGTAATAGGACTTACGCTGCGTATGGAATGTTTTAATCAAAACATAATCATTTCCCAATCAGGATTAGGGTTTCGTAGACAGAATACGCTGCGTATTCTGTAATACGCAGCGTATACAATTCCTGAGTTCCTTCCCTTATAAATCAATCTTTTCTTCCAATACTTTATCGCAAACCATTCAACTTAATTTTTTTTTCAAACACTCTTTTAAGCTAAGACCCGTTAAAGATGTCGAAACGTCACGAGGTAAACGACGATGAATATCATTCACAACCTACCGCAAAGTCCTTAAAGTGGGTTCTAAAAAAATGGAGGCCAGCAAAAAAATCCGGTGAAGGATCATCTGTTAGACAAGAAGCGGTGGAAGAAGAAGCTGCGGAAGAAAAAACAAATCCACCGAGGTGGATTTTCCCAAACAAGAACTCCGATAAGTGGTCGGAGAACGTTCATAGGTTCTACAACAACGGCGATGCTTTGTTTTGTTATTCTAAGTTTCTCGTTGACACCAGGCTCGACAGTCAATTCTGGGGCTCTCTCCTTGGATACCAGGATAACGGTGAACTATCGGAAAAGGTATTTAATCTGTTGATCGTTTCTTTTGTATTTTTTGTGTGGGTTAGAGTATTTTTATAATTTATTTAAATGTTAACAGCACGTTGAAGCCTGGGTTAATTGGATGATGCGTCGTAGGCATGCGAAAATAAAGATAAATGGTCCGTCAGGGTTTCGTTGGACGATCTTACCACCAAAATTTAGAGATGAAATGTGCCATAAATGTGAAAAGATCGCTGCAAGATATGCCAACGGTTCTGATGAACTATTTCCCCCCTTCTGGGAGGTGGTGTACGTCTACGTGCCTTTATATGTAAGGTCCGTTAACGAGTGGTTGTTGTGTCGTATCGACATGCGGACCTTAGAGATGCTTTAGTTTTGGACGAATCATAGGTACCAAAAAGAGTATTTACGGTTATTATTTAATTCCGAATCATTTGATTTGATGGGTATCTGTTTTGGATGGCTGTTGAAAGAGATACATTATTGGCGGCGGTACAACGGACCTTATACAGGACCGGGTGAAAGAATTTTGACATTCGCTGCGAACGAAGAGTATCTACCGAAAGACTCAACCAGTTTAGGTTCGGATTCTGGAGTGGTTGCATGCCTGTTGATGGAAAAACTGGTAAAAGGTAAGACGTTAAACATGGGCGACGATTTGAAGGATACATGTGCGGCATACCAGCGGCATATGGCCGAGCAAATATATCGGTGTCGTTTTGAACCAGATTTGTAGTGGTGTTAATTTTTACTTTAATTTTATCTTGAACCAGACTGTCATTGTAACCGTTATTTTATGAGTTTAATTTTAAAAACGTTAATTTACTTCGGGCCCTTATTTTTTAACATAAAATATTAAATATTTAAAAACACAAACACCTTAAAGTCTTAACAATTTAAAACAGTTTTTTTCTTGCCTTAGAGCTTGAGGCTTCCCATTTCACCCGGGTCTTCGGGTAGTCTTCTTCAGTCTTTGCTCCCAGCTCACTGTCAATGACGTAGACGTCAACACTTCTGATGTCTTCATTTATTAAAGAAATAAGACGACCAACGTCCATATTATTTGTTAACGGTTCGAGGCCACTGTCAAGATTAAGATACGGGTTTTTATAATAATACCACATGTTGTTTGTATTTTCATACCCCAAAATGTGGCATGATTAGACTCATATCATATAATCTAAACTCATTTACATCGCATTAATACGCCAAAGTACAACGGCCTTCCACGTATCACCTGCCCGGTAAATCTGTAAAATGACCGTAATGATATATATTTAAAGTAAAATATCTTGGATTACGGCTGTATGCGTCATCCACGATTAAACCCAGGTAACTTTCGTTAGTCGATCGAATCGTCCACGATCTGCTTCCGAAACTCATGTTGTATTTGTGAAGTACGTTGGGAGATTAGGGTTGGTTTTCTATAAACGGTATATATTTTGTGATATATACATCCGCTGATAACCACTCTACTTATAATCACCGATAGATTTCAAAAACTTGACATATGCAGCGTATTAGGCAATACTCAGCAGCGTATGCCTTTAATTATTGCTATCTTATCCGACTGTGCATCCACTTAATCTTGCAGGCGCACCAGAACTTTGATTAAAGTAATACGATGCGTATATTTCAATACGCTGCGTATTGGGGTGTAATATGCAGCATATATTGTAATACGCTGCGTATTGAATTGGGGTGATAATTGATTCTCTGCCGACGAGAATAGGTTTGAGATAATTCGATTTAAATCGAATATTTGCCTTTCATCGTTTGGAATTATACAAACTTTTACCTATATATAGCAATGTAGTACAAATGCAGGACCACCATTACTCTGTCTTTTAATTGTTGTTATCATTCAGCTTTTTTGAAAAAACTACAAATTTTGTTAGTATAATGTCGATTTGGAAATATATTCACGAATGACGGTGACGAGCCTCTCGATTTAAACCAGCCGGCACAACACGTAAGCAAAGTTATCTTCATTTTGAACTCTTAGTTTTATAATGTTCTGTATAATACAGCGGATATTATATTTTTGAAGGATGAATACGCGGTTCAACCGTATCAACGGTCGTATTCCCAACCGCCTTTCGATTTAAACCAGGCAATAGTTAATATTCGTACTTAATTATTATATTTACGCTAATATTTATTTAACTTGTATTTATTTTTTTATTTATTAGGAGCCACCTCAAATAGAAAGCCATTACCCTTCGGTTTCGAAACCGACCTTTGATTTAAACCAGGCAAGTAGTGGGGTTCAAAAAATAGTTATTGTATTTATTTTAGTTATAATGAAAATAATTAATTCGATATTTTTTATTTTTATAGATACCCGAAAGTTATTATGACACTCAATATTCTAATTTTTACGGTGACCACTCGTCATTGCCCCCCCCCCCCCCCCTGACGGTTCTCAGTATGATAATCATTATCATGGAGATGCCGTGCCTGAAACAAACCCGGAAACTGTTAAAGAGGATTCCGATACAGATGAGTATGATGAGTTCGGTGTACGCAAAATATATCCACCGGATGTCGACTACAGTACCGACCAGGTAATTTATTTATTTTTACAAAATTAAATCGGTCCAAGTAATTAACCTGCCGCATAAATAACTAATCGTATTTATTTTCAATTTTATTTTGTATAGATATTTAAAACCTTTGACGACCTCTTCGAATGAGTTTTTCAAAAAGGCAACGAAAATGGTTACGGGCTAAACAAAAATCGAACCAACCCGAATAAATTATATGGTAATCTGGGTAAAGGGTGGATAAAGTGTGATCGTTCTGGCAAGTTCGTAAGCGTGGCCAAGGTAAAAAAAACTGGTAGTAAAAAATGTGATTGTCCTTTCATGTTGCATGGCGTATACAATGCTTTCCATGCTGGATACGAGTTGGAAATTGTATGTGATTCACATAACCACCGGCGGACCCCATTTCTTGAGGCTCTCCCCTACGTAAGGAGATTAAGACCTAAAGAAAATGCCTTGGTTGGTAACCTTATGTTCCAAAACATGCCACCGCGAAACATTTTATCAGCGATAAAGAAGGAATATCCTGATAACGTTTCGACGTTAAAAACAATCTATAACGCTCAAGATAAAATAAAGGCGAGCAGACATCACGGTGACACACCTATGGAAATCTTCATAAACAATATTCACAGTAAAGGATACATGTATCACATCCGAGCGGACCCAGTAACCGACATAACGCAGGAGATTTGCTTCGTTAGTCCATTGGATTACACTTGTTGGCGGGCATTCCCGCATATTCTGATTATGGACGCCACCTATAAAACAAATAAGTACAACCTTCCGCTAATTGAAATGGTTGGCGTCACATCCATAGGAAGCTCATTCTTTTTCGCTCATGCTATTTTAAGCAATGAACGTCAGGACAGTTACACATGGCTCCTTAAGGCTGTAAAGGAAACGTTATCGGATGTGTACCATCCATCGGTTATAGTAACCGATAGAGAGTTGGCTCTTGTTGATGCGTGCGATAATGTATTTCCGCAGGCAAGTCACCAGCTTTGCAGGATACATATCTGGGACAATATTCCTAAGCATTGGCAGGGTAGCTTCGGTGATTGCCAAATCTATAGCTGGAAACATTTTCAGAAACATTGGTGGTTATTGGTTGACTCTCCAAATGAAACACATTATCACAAATATAAAGACAAAATCTTTCGATATCTTGCTCTAACTGACCGACTCGGTAAGTAGCCTTACTATATATTTTATTTAATGAACTAGTTTCCTTTTATAACAAATAATAATCATCGTTGTTTTTTTCAGCGTGTTTGGAATATCTGGATGACCAGTGGTTAAGCAACTTCAGGTTCCGGTTTGTAACTTTGTGGACTAGTGCTCGTAGGAATTATGGTGAGAACACAACGAACAGAGCTGAGAGCGAGCATCATGCCCTGAAATCACATCTTATAAACCATAGGGCAACGCTTGATCAGTTAGTTGGGTTTATTGAACAAGCGCAAAAGCTGCAGTTAGGTGAGCTAAAAGATAAATTAGCCACTTCTAGAATAAAGACAATAGCTCATCATGCGAAGATTCGTTTGTTTGACCGTATAAGGGGTCGGGTATCTATCAAATGCCTGGACCTGTTATACAAAGAGATCAACAGGCTGCATACAGTACTGAAGGTGCAAAACTTTTCCTACGGTCATCAACTATACACCGGTTGTGGCATCCCATGCGTTTGTCGGCTTGAAAAAATGCTAGACATTCCAGGTGTGTTAAAGTACAGACCCATTATACGATAGTCTTGTTTAATTAGTACGGTGGAATATTTTCTAATTTCTTTTTTGTTTCAGATTACGTAATGCCTTTGGAATATATCGATCTATTTTGACGGAAGCTGGATTATGAAAAACCGGCGTACCCAGGAAAAGTTGACGATTTTCTAAGGGATGAAGGGTTGGATCCGTTTAAAGAGGACCCTAAAGAAAACGCAAACACGCAACCAAAACATGCCCAGAAGAGTGCGTTTGATAGACTTAAGAACTTTTGGAACAAAACTACGCGCAAGCCACAATATAAGGAGCCCGAAGTCAAATTAAAAACCCGTGGTCGCCCAACCACAAAAGCTAAGGAAGAGAGGGATGAACAGAGGTCTCGAAAGCAGGCCAGGCATAGTTCATATACCGGTCCGACAAAATCAAATATGGAGTCGGCACGATATAGTTCGTATGTCGGGTGGCAGGAAACTGTAGACCTAGGCCAAAGCTCCCAGAAAAAAAAACCCCAACAAAAAAAGGTAAATAAAGATAGACCAGACCTTAGTGATTACAATTACCATATATACGGAAAAGATATACCAGCGTACATAAAGAGGCATCATATAAGAGCGCTAACAAATGTAGACGGTGACGGTAACTGTGGATTTCGTGTCGTTGCCGTAGGTCTAGGATTTTTTGAAAGCCTATGGCCATACGTCCGGGAAGAACTATTAAAAGAACTGACTAATAATAGAGAATTTTGGACAACTGTACACAACGGTAACGCATACAACAGCGATCAGCAATCCGAAGACTTCATAGACCAGTACAGTGAGCTACGCAATAGCCTTATTTGGTTTGGGACTGGACCGGCTCCGCTAGAATGCTGGATGATTATGCCGGAAACCGGGCTTCTAATTGCAAAAAACGTTCAATTGTATTGTCCACAACATTTCACTAACCATGAACAATACATTCTTCCCGATAGATTCCGGTCCAACAACCAGTCCTCGAGTGATATCGCTAGTACACGTTGGCGGAAATCATTTCCTCAATATTGAATTACAGGGGGACGTACCATGGCCATACGTTGATTCGCATTGGCGCGGTAACCGAACTGAAGAAGCTGCACCATGGGTTGAAGTATATAAAGAAAAACTAGACAGATACCATAGTTACGTTCAAGCCAACAGAGGCAAGCCCGATTTTGTAGACCTTGAAGCTTGATACGTAAAATTACCTTTCAGTCGATATGTTTGTCAAAATTTTTGTGACTCGACATGTTTGATCCTAACCAATTTAATTTATTTTTTTATTCAACTGTGTATGATATTTTTGTAGAAAAGGATTTCATATTATCATATTTTTTTTACTATTAGATGGTACTTGTAACTCTTCCAGGCCTCCCCTGATAGAAATACACGCTATGCGATTGCAAGAACAGCAAATGATTCATCTCCTACGAAAGCATGACTTGAAAATATGAAAACACTTTTCATTAGTAAAGGTATCCCATTTGGGATAGCTGATAGAAATACACGCTATGCGATTGCAAGAACAACAAATGATTCATCTCCTACGAAAGCATGACTTGAAAAGATGAAAACACTTTTCATTAGTAAAGGTATCCCATTTGGGATAGCTGATAGAAATACACGCTATGCGATTGCAAGAACAGCAAATAATTCATCTCTTACGAAAGCATGGCTTGAAAAGATGAAAACACTTTTCATTAGTAAAGGTGTCCAAATACCTAGCTAATATAGATTGTTTTAGAATGGAAAAAAAATTAAAGTATTTTTAAAAAATCTAAAAAAATTCACATAACGTTTTTATGAACCTGCATTGCCCAAAAAGACTAATAAAAAAAACTCACGGAGGGTGATGTCATTTTCATCAATAGGTCACCAGCAACTCATAATTTTTTTTTTAGTAAAAACACTCAAATATCTAGCTAATATAGCATGTTTTAGAATGAAAAAAAAAGTATTTTTAAAAAATCTAAAAAATTCACATTACGTTTTTATGAACCTTCATTGCCCAAAAAGACCAATAAAAACCAAAAAATAAAATAAAAATACATACGCTGCGTATGTAGCCATACGCTGCATATGACAAAACCAGAAAATCTCCGTGCTATAAATCCCCCTCCAATCCCTCTATAGTCTTCACATATTCTTTCAATCCCAGCCTCTCTATATAAATTATTTTAAATATGTCATGGAACACGGAAGAAAAACTCAGGTTGGCTCAAGCTTGGTGGGAGACTTTTCCCGACTACTTCCAGCGCAACCCCCAGGCTAACTACAATAGTTTTTGGCCTGAGGTTGCTGCAAGATTTCACGTTCTAATGGGTCGCGACCCATATCGAGAAAGCCTGGCGTGTAACTTAAAATGGAACAAGATGCTGAGAAAAATATCAACGTTCCATACTCACTACAATGAAGCCGTCGCAAACCAGGCTGAAAACGTGATGGCCGAGGCACTCCAAGCATACCGTCAAACCACCAGAAAAGACTTTGATATTATGCCGGTTTGGGACTTTCTAAAAGGTCACGATGCGTTTGTTTAGACTAGTTTGGTTTTCAATGTGTGTTTCGACTATTTTTATGTATTTTTAAATTTGTAATGTATGATCAATAATACCGATGTCGTTTTTAGTTTGAATAAGAGTTGAATCATACTGTGCGGTTTTATTAAACGGTTTTTTTTAATTTATTCGATTTACAATTTTACCTTAAAAAAATAAGTAAAAAAACACAATACGCTGCATATTGCATCATACGCTGCGTATAGGGTTCGCGTATATCTAATACGCAACCTTCTATGCCCAAACTCACAACCAAAAACCAAGAAACACAACACCTCGGAGAATCAAGCCATCTACGATCCTTCCTTCCAGTCTTCAAAAAAGTGTATGTTTTCTTTCAATTATACCACATTCTTAGCAAATAATATGTTTATCGAATTCAAATTGATTTACTTTTGATTTTACCTAGAAGAATTTTTTTTAGGGTTTTTTTTCTTTTTGAGATGTTAACACGTATTCTGTTGCTACTATGAATAAATTGAATTACCATACACAACCTATGTTCATACATGCTTTGTATGGTACGAAATCGATGACATTTCTGGAACTAGAAGAACAATACGCTGCGTATTGTTCATATATGTTCATATATTTTTTTACGTGTAATGCTGATCTAAAACTAAGAAATTCTAGAAATCAGAAGAACAATACGCAACGTTTTGATCAATACGTTGCGTATTGTTCTTCTGATTTCTAGAATTTCTGAGTTTCGATTTATATTTTAATGGCTGTTTGTTGGGTATTTTTTAGCTACAATGGCAGGCATAAATAGTCACCCATGGCTGCAGTTCGACGACCGTTCGGACGAGCATAGAAGACTACAGAAACTTAGGAGAATTGTGGTTGGTTCACCTTTTTATTTGGACGAGGATGTTCTGACCCAGTGTGATGGTATGGGGAGATACGTCTCTTATGTTGGGGAGGGTCCCTGGAGGCGGTTTTTCGGGATGGTTAAACAACATATGTTTTATTTTCTGATTATGGAGTTTCTGTCAAATTTCTTCTATACGCCTAGGAAGTAAGGACCGGTCCAGGGTCCTTTCAAACGCCACGAACCTGAGCTAAAATAGGTCCGTTTCAACATTGGTGGTTCCCAGTATCAGTTGACACTGAGGGAGTTTGCGGTTGTGTCAGGATTATACATGGAAGATGAGTTGGCTACTCCGTTGTATCGTGAGGCAGTTTCTGCCGTTAACCAGAACATACTGGTAGGGTGGTGGGACACAATTTCGGATGAGGCGTGGAAAACGAAGGGGTCCAACCGTATTGCGACATGTACTGACTCTTTCTGGAAGTTATTTTAAAAGTTGATTGCTAACTCGATCGCCCCACGTGTTAGGAGTCAGGATGTGGTTGCCATACAGGATCTGTTTTTTTTTTTTGTATTGTGTGGGTAACAACCAGCCGTGTGCACTTGCACACTGTCTTGCAGAGCTTTTGAGCAGCCAGGCGAGCAACAAGGGGAATAATATTTGTTGTGGAGGATTCATTACTACCATTGCCTATAAACTTGGTGTTGACATGTCGCAAGCTGATCGGGTCGGCCCAGTTACAGTGCCTCGCATGTTGGGTTACACGACGCTTTGCCAGATTTCAGTTGCTCAGAAGTTACGTGGAGAGGATGGAGAAGATTTTTACCGTGTGTATCATCCGCAACCGGTTGGACAGTGTGTTGGGGAGGCTGGAGGGAGTGGGTCTGGTGCAGGATACGATTACATGGCTGATCAGGGAGTGGCACACTCCCAGAACGAGAGACGACATCAATATCCGGCGTTGTCGCTACCTGACGCTTTGGCTGACAGGTTAGACCGCTTTTCCATATATTTTGTATTAATTTTATTCATTTTTGTTTTAATCTACTAATTAAATTTAAATGATTTAATTTGATTTACAGGTTGGACCGGATTGATCTTGGCGTCAACAATATCAGACAGACGCAGTACAGTGAGTGCGCCTGAAACCACCTTTGGCAGGATTACCATACCCAACAGATGAACCCGTTTCATGCCCATATGGGTTACACGGACTATCCTCCTCTGCCTCAGCGACCGGATTTTTGACTACGGGCAGAATGACCAACCGTTTGACTATGACTTCACGCGGTACAGGCGGGATGATGATGAAGACGAGGACGACCACTGATCCCTGATGTTTTTATTTATTTTAAACATTTTTGGTTGTTCTGATATGTGATGTTTTTATTATTTTTTTTTTTCGTGTGAACATTTGTGGTTGGTTGTTTGGACATCTTATGTTGTTTTATTTACCTTACCATGTTTTTTTTTTCGTGTGAACATTTTTTTTTTCGTGTGAACATTTTTTTTCGTGTGAACATTTGTGGTTACTTCAAAATATATTATTTTTTAAATAAAATTAAATTTATGTGTAATTTTAAGTAAATAGAAAATAAATTAAAGAATACTATATTTAAAATAAATTAAATAAATTTTTAATTATGTTTGAATATATAAATTTAAAAAATTACATATACTAAAGAATAAATATTTTAAAAAAATTAAAAAATTAAAAAATTAAAAAGTTAGATAATAAATACATAAACTAAAGAATAAAACAATACAGTTAGATAATAAATACATAAACTAAAGAATTAATCAATACATAAACATAATGTAAACATAAAGAAAAAATATTTTAAAAAATATATTAAAATAAACAAGAATTCTATAATACGCAGCGTATTTAAACATACGCAGCGTATTCTCCCCTATATATACACTAGAAGATTTCAATTCCAAACACCCCACAACGTATTCATCTTCCCTACCTAAAATTTCCACTATAGAACTCGTAATGGCTTCCACTAACCCACGTTTGTATTCGATTCGTTCGCCTAGTGATCAGGAGGGCGGGTTACTCGTTGATGTTGTATATGCAGGCAACCCAGATTATTTGAGCTTAAAGATTCACCATGGAGGTGAATTCATGGATGCACCGGGGAGGAGTTACGTGGGCGGTGTGTGTAATTGTGTTGACTACCTACACGTGAATAGGTTTGCGTATTCTTATATGTCGTTAATCATGCAGGATCTCGGGCATGATAATCGGACCAATATTTGGTTCTATTTTAAGCCCGATGATAGTTGAAATCTTGACAGTGGCTTACAGATGTTAGCCAACGACTTGGACGCATATTGTCTCAGTTCCTGCAATAGTGCAGATAACAGGATAATGCAGGTCTTTGTTGTGCGATCCAAAATCCCCATACACATACAGGTATGTATCACTAAAATCATTGACTTAATTAACTTAGATCTTGTGTTTTAGTAGTTAACTTAGATCTTGGCACCTTACATTAGTTCTTTTTGGATTATAGATTGTAGTTTCACTGGTAGGATCGAACATAGAACGAGAATAGTCGAATATCCACATTTTTTTATCAAAATCGGGCTTCGACTCTGAGTTTTCATCAATCCGAAAGAACAATACGCAGCGTATGACATAATACGCTGAGCGTATGACATAATACGCTGCGTATTGTTCTTTAGGATTGAAGAAATATTTTATTATTTATTATTTATTATTTATTATTTATTATTTTTTATTTATTATTTATTATTTATTATTTATTATTTGTTATTTATTATTTATTATTTATTATTTATTATTTATTATTTATTATTTATTATTTATTATTTATTATTTATTATTTATTCTTTATTCTTTATTCTTTATTATTTATTATTTATTATTTATTATTTATTATTTATTATTTATTATTTATTATTTATTATTTATTGTTTATTGTTTATTATTTCTTATTTCATGTTTATTATTTCTTATTTCTTGTTTATTATTTCTTATTTATTGTTTATTATTTATTATTTATTATTTATTATTTATTATCTATTGTTTATTAACGTTTCAGTATTTGGTTTTTTTTGTAGGTGTTATGGCTGATTTAGATATAGATGGTTGTCAGTATCTCCTGTTTGCCCCGGGGATGAGAGCACGAGAGAAACTTCAGAGCTTCAGGGGGGTGGAAGATTAGAGGGTCAGATGTAGTTGACGTGCCGTTTTTGACAGAGATTCAGGCCGGTGAGAGATACGACACGTTCGTACCGGCAGATACTCCTTTCAGGCGGCTTTTCGATACATCCGGCTTGCCCACGTACCCGTTGTTAGTTCTGGAGTTTTTATGCACTTTTGCTTACAGACCGGTTGACGGAGATTTCCACAGGCCGCCCACGACATCATGGTAGCTGAACCCATTGCGGTTACTTTCTCACTTTTCGGGGTGGAGTATAGGTACACACTACGTGCCTTTGCGGTCTTGTCAAGGTTATACACCGAGGATGAGACACTATCCGAGATATACTCTGAGGCCGTAAAGGCCGTTCCCGAGCATGATCTGGAGCAGTGGTGGGGGTCGATCGCCGATATACCAGTAGGGTCGACTAAGCGCCAAGCTACAGAGATTAGGGACCCCCTTTTTAGATACCTGCATAAACTCATCAGTACCTCCATTACATCACGTGGCTTTAGCAGAGAGCACGTCACGGGGACATATTTATTTTACTTTTACTGTTTGATTCGTCGGAGGAGTGCCGCCCTAGCCCACGGCCTAGCTATATTTCTGGGGACGCACGATAGTAGGAAGCATGAGAGATATTTTTTGCGGGCCATATATCACAAGGATTACATCGTCGATAGGTGTCCTCCTTGATCACCAGCACGAGATGCCTGCACCACTACCGGCGAGGACACTTGGCAGGCCGACCATGAGCAGCATGCAGATAATCAAGAGGTTTGGTACTCGCGGGCATTAGTTTTACCGGATGGTGCGGGATGGTGTTGTTTGGGTCCCAGAGGATGCTGGTGGGGCTCCGGCACAGCCGCAGCCAAAGCAGGATGAAGGGCATGGATTGCAGGGAGTGCAGGGAGTGAACCCCGGGGACGTTGCGCACGAGTTGCAGGCCGTGCGTCATATGTATAAGGCAGTGAGGATGCCTCGGGTTGTGAGGGAGACTTTAGATCGAGTGGTTCAGATTCAGGACCGAGTGGTTCAGATTCAGGCATGACAGTGCCAGATGTTGATTGGGATTGCAGCCCATTTGGACTACCATGACCACCCTCCATTTCCACAGGCACCGGCTGGTCAGGGCGACGTTCAGGACGAGGCAGAGGATGATGATGATGACATGGCTGGTGATGAGGATGAGGAGGACCATTAGTGAGGTAGGGTTTTGATGATGAAATTTAGCTTTATTTTTTTTTATGCTGATGTACTCATGAATACTACTTTATTTGTTTTTATGTTTGCTTGTGATGGCGTACTATTTTGTTATGTTCGTTGTGATTGTGATGATGTCGATTGATTGTGATATCGAATGATTTGTATTATTACGTTTGCATTTCTAAACAACGTTTATATAACCACAACAAACAAGATAAACATCACATTACCATTAAGTCATCAGCAGCATATGACGTATTCACATAATTCACATATCCCCTTCTCTCTCTCTCACTCTCACAGATACACCATATAACACACACAGTTAATCAAAATAAAAAGATAAAGACACCCATTTTGCAAAGACCCTTTTCATTCATCGTGTAGTTGAATACTTTGACTTATCCAACGACTAGATTTCCCCAACGGCTACATTTTTTTTTATTTTTAATAACTTTTTTATGCATTATAAGTTCTAAAAAACGTTCTGTATATATTTTTTAGATTTTTTGAAAATACATCATTTTTTTTCCTAATCTAAAATACGCTATATTAGCTAAGTTTTTTAGTGTTTTGTAGTAAAAAAATGTAATTTTTTTAAATAATGTTAATAATGTTTGTGGTTTGTTAGTGGCCTATTGATGAAAATGACATCACCCTCCATGATTTTCTATGTACAACTTGGCCTGCTACAAACATTTCTCACAGTTCCATCATAACAGATTACAACATCTCTTAAAATCGCCATTAAATTTTTGTAAAGGATCACTGGCTCGGTCATACGGGCAATTTTTTCCTAATCTAAAATCGCCATTGAGTTTTTGAAAAGGATCTAACTGTTGGGTTATATAACAATTATCAAAACACGAGTACGCAGCGGAAAGAAACCTATGAATTAATCTAACTAACCGGATAGAACATGTTTACCTTATGAGCTCGGATTGACTTGATCTCTTGGAGGATTTAAAGCAAATCCCTCTACGATCGCACACACGACACACCAATGCTATGTGCTAGCAACCGATCACGAACTCCTCTTGATGTAGGCTTGGTCGAACCACACAAGGAATCGAAAACCCCTTGGGTTTTTCCTTGTTGCCGAATTCGAGAGAGGTTAGAGAGAGAATTAGGGTTTTTCCTTTATCTGATAAGAGCAGCAACTAATCCTTAAACCCAGAGGGTCTATTTATAGGATTATAATACTTGATAAACAAGCAAAGGGATAGGCATAAGAGCCCTAGATCGAAATCGGCCTAGAGGCCTTATCCTCATTCTCCTCCCAATTATAATCCAATTATAACTCTCTCTAATTACAACTAACACCCCCTGTTAACAATTAACTGTCAGTTTTTAACGAAACCTCGTTAAATGTTCGTGATAAATATTAATTAACCATTAATTAATATTAATACATTTGGTGTCGAGACGTGTGACCCCGTAGGCTTAAATAATATCCGGACATACGCTTACTATTACATGATCATATCCCTACAGCTCCCACTTGAGCTTGCAATAGTAAAGGTAATAACATTGGTTAGCGTCTAGCAACACGCCAATGCTCCCATAAATATTTAAGTACAGTTTCTCAAAGTGTATTTAAATGGTACAGTCATTTACTTTCCCTTTGTTACCGATACCGTGTTAAATATGGATATGGATCAAAGTCATTCCATACTTTAACGATTATGTTTGTCATTCTCACAACTAACTTAAGATTACCAAATTGCAAATCGAGACATCTCTAGATTTCATTTGGGCACGGCCATGCAAACATCTTAATTAGTCCAATGAGGGGCCCAGTGGTATCTGCTTCAGCACAAAGCTGAAGGAACAAATCCTCTTGACTACACGTTTCCAGTCACATACTTCACTACACCTACTGAAAATAGCCCTTTTGTACTACCTTATTCAGGATAGTTAGACCTATATCAAGTAGGTGCAATCCATACGTGCATGACCTGCTTGTATCTCAAGTCTAAGGATAAGTAAAGCAACCATTTACGAATTTCACTCAATGATGACGATCCATAAAGTGACAATTCGTTAGTGGGTCAGTCCAGTATGCATCCAATGAATACCATGTGAGTTTGGTGGGACCATCCTAACCAATCACTCAGATTTTTGTCTTAGTTTAACTATATTCCCATATTGTTAATCGACAATGGACAATTTAGAATACTTGACAAGTACTCAAGGATTAAACATGCAAATACAGGACACAATTTACTATTAAATGAAATCAAACATATCAAGTACTTTATTTCATTATATAAATAGAAATTGCTTAATGTCCTTTATCCAAATACCGAACATCAGACATACATGATTTAACTAGCTAATTTAAGTCCCATGCCCTCGGCATGCCTTTCAAGCTTCGGCCTCGACAAAGCTTTCGTGAAAGGATCAGCTAAGTTAATATCTGTGTGAACTTTGAGTAATTCGATTTCACCAAGTTCGATTTGCTCACGAACATATTGATATCTCCTGGCATAGTGTCTGGCGCCCTTCTGAACTCCAGGTTCTTTGGCGATGATCAATGCACCCGAGTTATCGCAGTACATGTCGATCGGCAAGTTACTTGTGGGGACAATGTCTAGCCCACTAATAAACTTCCTTATCCAGACAGCCTCCATTGCAACTTTCGAAGCAGCAATGTACTCAGACTCTGTTGCAGACATATCAACTGTGGTTTGTTTCTTGCTTTTCCAATCCACAGCGCCTCCATTCAAAATGAAGACGTACCCAGACTGAGACTTCGTGTCATCTCTATCAGTCTGAAATCCAGCATCACAGTATCCGGTCACTTTGAGCTCTTGATCTGGATTTCCCCCATATACCAAAAACAAATCTCTAGTAGCCCGTAGGTACTTGAGAATGGTCTTAACAGCAGTCCAGTGACTTTCACCTGGATTCTGTTGATAACGGCTAACGATATTCTGCGCAAACGCTATATCAGGTCTAGTGCATCTCACCGCATACATTATAGATCCTACAGCCGAAGCATAAGGGACTCTTTGCATACGCTTCACCTCATCAGGTGTAGAAGCACCTTGTTTGACCGACAGACCAAGTCCTTCCTGCATAGGTACTATACCACGCTTGGAATTCTCCATCTTGAATCGCTTCAAGATCTTATCAATATAAGCACTTTGACTTAGTCCAATCAACCGCTTAGTTCTATCTCTATAGATCTTGATTCCAAGAATAAATGATGCTTCTCCCAAGTCTTTCATGGCAAAACACTTTCCAAGATGGGATTTTACATCTTGCAACATTGGAATGTGTTTTCCTATAATCAATATGTCATCTACATATAAGACAAGGAAAGTAACATTACTCCCACTAGCTTTGCGATATACACATGGCTCATCGGGATTCTGAACGAAACCAAACTTTTTGATTTCTTCATCAAACCGTTTATTCCAACTCCTCGATGCTTGCTTTAGTCCATAAATAGACCTTTGAAGCTTGCATACTTGGTTGGGATGTTTTGGATCAATGAACCCTTCAGGTTGATCCATATAGACTTCTTCATCCAAGTAACCATTTAAGAAGGCAGTCTTAACATCCATTTGCCATATCTCAAAGTCATAGTACGCTGCTATGGCTAAGAGAATCCTAATAGCTCTTATGTCTGCTACTGGTGAAAAGGTCTCATCATAGTCAACGCCAAAACGTTGAGTATAACCTTTCGCCACGAGACGAGCTTTATATGTCACACCCCCAAATAACCACTAACGGAGTTTATACCGTTAAGGGGTGCGAGCAAACCAGGACCACAACCATTAGTTACAAATACTAAACGAATCAGAGTTAGTCCAAACACATGTTATAAATAAAAGTCTCAAATACGCAGCGGAAAATATTATCTTAGCACTAACCACGTGCTTTACAAGATCATTGTTTTAAATTCCCAAATTTAGTTTAAACAAAAATTAAAAGTCTTCACGTGCCGTGCCAACTCGCTCCGGATACTCCTCAGCGATCTGCAAAAGTTTAAACCACGCAAGTGTCAACCTAACGGTTGGTGAGTTCACAGTGGGCTTATCACGCAGTGGCCCGGTCTCATAATCATAATCGTGTCAACAGGTACTTATGAAATATTTATTTGTGAAAAACAATGCTCTGTAATGTCCGAAATCATAGTAACGTGGTTTAGTAAAAGTATTGTCCATAACATACGTTATCGGGTATGAACTAGTTTTGTATAGTTAAAGTGCTCAACCGATATCGCGGGTAGCTAATCCGTTGTTCCATGCACTAAGGAAGTTTGTACCAAAGCTGACTAATATTGTAGTGGCAGCGCCATCATGTTTGCGGACCTACATCATCGCGGATTCGCCTCCCCCGTGTCCTCTCGGGATCACGGTCAGATAGGCTGATATTGTACCTCCGTGCACTCCCCGTGCCACGGGGCGGAGTTTGTCAAACTCCAGTAGATCTACCCAACATCCCCTCGCTTTACAATTAATGGTACAATTAAGTTGAGGACTTTTCAGTTATAAGGCAATCCTTAGAAATCATGTGATATCATGTGGTTTAGACTTTAACCTACACTAGCCATATTAAAACGGTTTACTTTGGGTTCTCATGAATCCCGAAAACACATTTCAGTTTCGTTTTAGAAATAGTTGCTTAAGTGGTTCACAAGTGTTTCCCATAAAACACTTCAAGTTCATCAAGTGGGTGCCGAGCACTCCTAAGTTTTCAAGTTCATCAGAGAGGTGCATAGCACTCTTGAGGTTGTCAGCATTGTTTTCATTTAGTTATTCGGTGTGACCCAAACGGGTTCACGGTAAATGGGTTAGTGACACTCACCTTTGGTTGCACTGCTACACTTGCTAAGTAATCCAAGTTTTGTTTGCTTAACGAAGACCTATGAACACGTTTAGGTCTTAAGTATTAGTTTTGTGTCTAATCTTTAACTTAACGTCACTATGGCCCATAACATAGCACGTTGGAACTATGACACGACATACCGACACACGACACCGATGGTTGATCATAAACAAGGGTTCATATATTACAGAAATCATAGCATGTTTCATCATAGCATAATCATGTAAGTCATGGCATAACATTCAAGTAAATTGCACAAGTTTGGGTTTAGGTCTGGTCACAGTTTCGCTAGCATAGATTCGCTAGGCAGTTTCGCTGTGTGCACGGGCAGCACTTTCGCTAGGCAATACCCGATGACACAGTTTCGCTAGGCTAGTTTCGCTCGAAACTGTTGGCACAGTTTCTGTAGGTCCGAAAATCTCCCAAACACACGATATAATGATCTAACACGAGTGCGGAAACCTCGTGAGAGATTGATTCAAGAAAATAGTAGATGAAGAGATTAGATCTTGGAGAAAGATCAAATCTTGAATGAGAATCAGCTACTATTCGAAGCTTTGAAGCTGATCGTAAACGCCAACACCAATAAGAAGTCGTGAACTCTGTTTTCCAAAGCTTGAACAAATCGATTACAATGAGGTGGTATTTATACCACCTCATACATGAACTTGGGCCAATCATAATCACTAATCTAGCCCAATCATAATCATTCAAATGGCCCACATGGCCTATTAACTAAGCTAGACTAAGCCCAAAAACTAAAGCCCAACTAATGTTCATGCCTTACAAACTATAGCCCTACAATCTTCCCCTAGGCATGAATCATAGACCCTTCAAGGCAGCAGCAAATCAAACCGGAATGAGGTTTGAACGTTGTTCGACCACCACCCGTTCTCCACAATCTTCTTAGCTGCCCCATCAAAAATACCAACCCTTATAGCATTCGCCATGTCATTCTCGTCTCCAAGAATGGGTTGGGTGGCTAGAAGCTTGATGTCTCGCTCACCAAATCTGAGCAAATCCACCAGATCATAAAATCTGAATTGACGCATCGGCTTGCAGAGAACCACCACTTCATGTGTTGACGGATCGTAATACCAGCAATCAAAATTTCTTACCAGTGTGCCATCCTCTATCTCGTCCAACATATTGATGACCCTTGTGCGCTTAGTTGGTGGCCTCCGTGCTTCTCCAATAGGCTGCCCTGTCGCAGGGTCAGTCCCGGTCTCTCTCCATCTGACCTCTTTAAGCTCAAACTCTCTAAAATCATTCTCCATATGGCCTACCAGGTTATCTCTGATTAAATTACCTTCAGGTCCATTCCATCGGTTTATAAATGGAGCTCTCAGAAGGCTCCTGATCTCAGGCTCAGTCCAGGAGTGGAATTGAGCACGTGTTTGATAGTACTCCACTGGACTATAGCCGTCACGGATAACAGCAAAGATTTTCTTCTCCATATCGTAGTGCCAACATAAGATTGCCTCACGACTCCCACGTTTATCAATTGAGCTTTCACCAACGTCAATGGTGTATAGTGTGGGAGCTGGTCCTTGGAAGAATTCCCTAAACCAGTTGTCGTGTCCTTCAGGGGCTTTGGAGATAACTCTGCCACTTCGGGCGTAATCTGGAATCTCTATGTTTTCATCTCCATCATCCTCAGGTGCTTCACTTGTACCTGGAGCCGAAGAGCTTTGACCAGAGGCACTAGTAGTATTTGAGTCCACAACACCTTTCAAAGCATTAAACCTCTTCTTCAAGTCCATCAGAGCCTCATAGAGCCACTTCATTTGGTTCTTGTCAGTCACTTCCTTTTGTCTTAATCGTCTGTTTTCAGCTTGCAGCGCTTTTATCTCACTTTCTCTGACCCGATTCTGAGATATCAGGAAGTTAATATGAGGATATGTGCTTAATCTCAGATCAATCGGTAGCTCAGCTGCTTGAAAAGGCCTAAATCCAGGAATGGTTGTTGGCTGAGATACTGCAGAAGCTGCACTGACTCTCACAGGGCTTGGAGCAACGAAGGTGTGATCAACCTCCAGAAATTGAGTTTCTTCCCGAACTGGGCTATGCTCGGTCAAAACTGGAGTTTCAGTTTGCACAGGAGCAAGTTGATCAACCACATCTTCAGTCTGAGTGAAAGACGGTTGCTCTTGAAGGGCTTCATTAATAGTTTCTTCTTGACCACTGGGACCCTCAGAACTGGGTCCAGCTGGTTGTACAACCAAAAGGCTTGAGCTTGTCTTGGTGAACTTGAACCGTATACTCCTAGGATCAGATTTCTTTCGCGGAGATGGCTCACGAGCAGGGATGGGTTCTTCTTCAAGAACATCATTAACATTCAAATTCAGCTCTGGAGGCGTCGTGTCACTACCAGATGAGCCAATCATGTCATCCCTCGACCGTTTATGGGTTAGAGGCTCCAAATCTCTATAAATATCCTCTTCAGAGATGTCCTGGCCAGCAAGGATGTCATCCATGATATTTTCTTCATCTGAGGGAATGACATCATCCTCTTGAACATTGACGGCAAGAGTTGCTGTTACATCTTGTTCTTCTGCAATGGATGCATTAACTTCAGGAACATCTACCTCTGGCTCAGAGTCATCCATCACTTGTTCCCGTGCAACTTCTGGGAACGCACCTCTCTTAACCCATTCCAGTCTTCCTTCAAATGTTTGCTTACCCGGTCTATCTTGGGTTTGCAGACCAAAGACCCCAATATCCATAACCTTGACATCTAGCTTCTCAATTCTCTCCTCTATCATCGGATATTTCTTCATTACCACCATTTGTACAAATCTAGGTGTCATCAAAAACTGCTCTCTGGCGCTCAGCACTGCATTGCCTACCCAGTCTTGCAACATCATCTTTGAGAAGTTAAACTTCCAATCCAAGGCTAGTGCTACGAGAGCAGTTCCGTGAATGTAATTCAACTGATCGAAACTCGTTCTCTTCCCTAGGAAAGACTTCTGCATGTAGTGTGCCAGGCACCTCCAGTAGTGCGGCAGAAGCTTTTTGAAGATTGGCGGAAACTTTCCCTCGTATCCCATCGACTGAGCACCTGCCAGAACTACTTCCTTTGGGTAAGTGATAGGATCAGAAGCTTCATCTGTAATGTTCAGGCCCTGCCTTATATCTTCTTCTTCAATTACAACTTGTCTGTTATGAATCGTTGCAGTGATCCTCGTTCTATCAGAATTGACTCTAGCATTGCCCCAAAATTCTCTAACCAGCATCTCGTCGATGAGCACATTCGACCTCAGGGCATAATTTATTTTACATGTGTTCATCCCTGCCACCAGCGAGTAAAATAACTCCATGTGTCTTTCTGGCGGATCTTCTAGAAAAGCCGGCATACAGTGATCTGGTTCATATTTTATATCTCCAATCAGCATCTCTTCAGCCATCTGAGAAAGACAAGGCATATGTATCAGCTTTGATCATTAATGAGCAATTATGATTATTGACCTTTAACGTTGTTCAATTGAAGTTCACATTTTACTTTTGAAAGTCATAAAATTTCAATTCGAACATTTTAAGGAAAATAATTGAATTTAGCACATGCTCACAAACACTGTCAAATTTTATCTCAAACACGTTCAATTTTAATGAGATTTCAAAATTTGTTAAGTGTTTATTATTTTAATTTTCATTTTATAAGTGATTACGGTTTATTAAAAGGGTTTACGATTCCTGAACCGGGTTTACGATTATCCAAAAGAGTTCACGATTGGTTTGAATTAAGCCCAATCGTAATCGCCTAAACCCAATCGTAAACGCCAAAAGTCTGTCAAGGCCCACTCGTAAACCACATTTGTCTCATTCACGATCGTAAACGCAGTTTGTCATTTGTGAGAAACGTAAACGGTTCAACGATCCTAATCACACGATCGTAAACACTTCATCGGTCATCTTCTTCACGACAACAGTTGTAAACACCGAGCATCACCATTTTTATAACCTGCAACTCATCGTAAACGGGATTAAACACATCAAAAACTCAAGATAATCATCAATAGCTACCTTAAAACAGTTCTAGACAGAAATCCGACACTAAAACTTCGAGAATCGTCTCGACACAGGAAAAATCTTGAGGAATGATGCGTTTTAGGGCTTAAACTGAAAATCCCTAAAAATGATGGTGAAATCTCACAGATAAAGAGATTTGTGTGAGGGTTTTTGGTCGGAAATCAAAACCAAGGATGAAGATGTGGTTGGATTGTGAAACAGGTGGCCGGAAGTGGTGATGTTTGTTTGCGGTGAGGTGGTCGGAATCGGCTGTGGGAGGATTTTCCGGCGAGCAGACGGCGGGGCTAGGTTTTCTGCGGCGGGGGTCGTAAACAGGAGAGAGGGAGAGTGGTCGTAAATGGGGATAAAAATCGGAATCAGGCCTTTTAAACCTCACAATTTACACAAAGCCCCCCCCCCTTTTTGAACCGTAAACATAAAAGTTTCAAATAACCCCCTCAACCTTTTAAATTCAAACAAGTTTACCCCAAACTTGATAATTCTCAAAAACATTTGAAATTTTTGACACTTTGAGAATTTTACAAAACTTCCCCTCAGAATCATACCCGAGTATCCGATCATGATCATGAAAAATTTAAAAGTTAAAACAG
>JBCNJP010007416.1:0-11035 GCA_039602395.1 Deinandra increscens subsp. villosa
GAAAACACCACATGATCTTAACACCCTACTATGTTCAAAACGACGACATGCATTTGAAGTTCGTGTTACGACTTCTAAAACAAGATCGTTAACAAAACAAGGTCAAGCATTCGGTTCTTGTTCAACTCCGGGGAATCCAGCTATATCTTGTTTTTACCTGCATATTTCCATTAACCCGTTAGTGTAATATACGTTAGGATCGATAACAAGGCGTTAGAATACAAGAGAAAGGCCAAAATATCACCTTTTGGCCTGAGGCCAGCGTAAGCTACGGTGGCCACCGTAGCTTACGGTGGCTCCTGGTGTCTTACGCTGGCCAAAATCTGGCCTACGGTGGGATTTTTATGCTGAAGCCAGAGTAAGCTACGGTGGCCAGAGTAAGCTACGGTGGCTTCAGCATAATCCTCTCTTTTTGCTACTAGATTTCCCAAATTTCATTTGGGGTCTTTTCTTTTCATGATCCCAACTTCCCAAACAACTTGTATACCTATCTTTAAGTAAATTCACCATACCTAGATTTATGTGGCTCTAACGAGCAAGTTACTTACCGGGTTAGTTTTGTATTTTCGACCCGTTTGACCCGTTGGCTTTACCCAATAGTTTTACTTGCCCATCGTTATCCCAATGCATTCAACCTGGGCTATCACACACTTTTGCATACACATTCCTACTACTAACTATGAGCATTGTATGGGTTGTGGAAATCTCCAAGTAGTGGTCAATGGCGTCTTATCGTTCACGAATGTAACCTTTGTATCATTTAGGAACGACACCACTTGACAACTCAACGTGGTTCCCACAACCTCATTCAAGATCAATGCCCATGACATGTTTTGCAACCTTATGCAAGCCTTTGGCCCACTATGGCTCTTATGAGTCATTTAGAAAGCACAAGTATGCATTTCATTGCCAAGTTTACTATCGAATCATAAGTTCATAAAAATCAATAAGATTTTCAAGGTTAACATGTAGGAATACGTTACCTCGCGAGCTAGATCCTTGGCTTCCACCGGTGCTCGTTAGATGTCCTTTCCCTTCCTCTTGTTTGTCTGTGTGGTCACTAATCAAGTTAGGACCTAACATTTCAAATACAAGCATATAGAGATCCATTGACATGGATCAAACATCACACAACTTCAACTATGCATACAAGATCTAATTAAGCAAGCAATTTGGCATGGCTTCACCTATAAGGCTCAACCATTCATAGTTTACATCCCCTATAAGCATACAACCTAAAATCTAGAATTTTGATTATATTCTAAGAAATCAGGTTCATTTAGGCATTTCATCAAACACCTTAAGGGCACCTTTTCATACATACAAGTAATCCCATCTTTGAACCTCCCTAGTTCCCAATTAACATACAATTGGTGGAATTCCCTTCCAACCCAACATTAAGCAACCAAAATCATCATATCACATACATGCATTTACCACTAGACCATATTACAACAAACTTTTGGGTGTCCACTTGTTTAAGAGTTCATCTTAAGCAATTGGTGACCTAAACACCAAATTGATGATCACCATGAATTCTATATGACAAATTAAGATCCTAACATCCAGAGCATGCAAGATCAAGCATGAATTTCGAGTTTTCCCAACCCCCAAATTCGTAATCTAGACATGCACATGAGGAGGACTCACTTACTTGACCCTAAGATGGGTTTAGGTGTTAGAAAACACCTCCAATTTCACTGATTGTGCAGAAAATCACAGCTTGAACCTCCCAATTGCAGAATTTCGTGTGGGATGAGAAGGAAGGGGGCTGGGGTCGATGTGCAGGTCGTGAATATGACCTCCCCCCCTTTTCCCTTCTATTTTATTAATAATAGAATTAGCAATTGGCAGATTTTACCCCTCAAGTTTATTGTTTTTATAAAAACATTATAAAACAATATTTTTACACATTAAACCCCAACGTTTACTATTTGACACATATTCGCATGCTATGGTTTTATTTATTTATTTTTTTTTATTAGTCTCGGGGCTAGGGTCTAGCATAACGTTAACGGGCATTCTAAATTTATGAGTTTGGGATGTTACAAATCCACCCCCCTTAAAGGGGTTTCGTCCCCGAAACAAAAAAAATTACTTCACGTACCGAAAAGGTGAGGATAGTATTGACGCATCTCTTCCTCGGACTCCCAGGTCAGGTTAGAGCCCTTCCGGTGCTCCCATTGAACCATTACTTGGTTCACTTCCTTGTTTCTCAACTTCTTCACCTTGCGATCACGAATCGCAATCGGCCTCTCAACGTAATTTAGTTTATCATCCACCACTATATCTTCCAATGGTACGTAAGCACTCTCATCGGCCAAACACTTCCGTAAGTGCGATACGTGGAAGGTGTTGTGGATTGCACTCAACTCGTCTGGTAGTTGGAGTTGATATGCCACTTTGCCCACTCGAGCCATTACCTTAAACGGTCCAATGAACCTAGGACTCAATTTACCGCGTTTTCGAAATCGAATGATACCCTTCCATGGGGAAACCTTTAGCATCACAAGATCACCGACATGGAATACGATGGGTCGTCTCCTTTTATCGGCGTATGATTTTTGTCTATCTTGAGCCGCCTTTAGCCGGGCTCTTATCATTTCAATCTTCTCCGATGTCAACTCGACTACATCCTTACTAGCGAGTTCGCGTTGGCCCACCTCCCCCCAACACACGGGGGTTCTACATTTCCTCCCATAAAGCATCTCATACGGGGACATCCCTATGCTAGCATGGTAACTGTTATTATACGAGAACTCGACTAGGGGAAGGTGACGGTCCCAACTCCCCCCAAAGTCAATCGCACAAGCTCTAAGCATATCCTCAAGAGTTTGGATCGTTCTCTCGCTTTGTCCATCCGTTTGAGGATGGTAGGCCGTGCTTAGCAATAATTTCGTTCCCATTTCGGCTTGGAATTCCCGCCAAAACTTGGAGGTGAACCGGGTGTCCCGGTCCGACACAATGGATACCGGTACTCCATGACGCGACACGATCTCGTTAATGTACACGGTAGCCATTCTCTTGGAGGAGTATTTCTCACGGATAGGTATAAAATGGGCGCTTTTGGTTAACCTATCCACCACCACCCAAATGGCATCAAAACCCTTGGCCGTTTTTGGCAACTTGGTCAATAGATCCATCGTGATATGCTCCCATTTCCATACCGGAATTTCCAAAGGTTGCAATTTCCCATACGGCTTTTGGTGTTCGGCCTTAACTTGCAAACATGTCAAGCATTTACTCACGTATTTGACTATGTCCCGTTTCATACCTGGCCACCAATAATTTTGCTTCAAATCGTGATACATTTTGGTCGTTCCCGGATGAACGGAATATCTTGTCTTGTGGGCCTCGTCCAACAAGAGCTTTTTCACTTCACACGTGTTTGGAACCCAAACCCGACCGAATCGGGTTCTAAGTCCACTATCTTCTACTACCAAATCTTTCACTTGACCCACAATTCTCTCCTTTTTCAAGTTCTCCTCTCTTATAGCTTCAACTTGGGCTTCCTTGATTTTAGAGAGCAGTTCCGAGGTCACGATTAATTTCAACGATTGCACCCGTATCGGAGCATAGTCTCCTTTTCGACTAAGGGCATCGGCTACAACATTCGCCCTCCCCGGATGATAGTGGATTTCACAGTCGTAGTCCGTTAACGTTTCTAGCCACCTCCGTTGCCTCATGTTCAACTCCTTTTGATCAAAGAAGTATTTGAGGCTTTTATGATCCGTATAAATGGTGCACTTCACGCCGTATAGAATATGCCGCCATTCTTTCAAGGCGAATACCACCGCAGCTAGTTCCAGATCATGCGTCGGGTAGTTCATTTCATGTTTCTTTAGCAGCCTAGAAGCGTACGCGATCACCTTGCCTCGTTGCATTAAGACACACCCGAGACCTCTTAGCGACGCATCCGAGTAGACTACCAAATCATCCGTGCCCTCCGGGAGGGTTAAGACCGGCGCTTGGGTTAACTTTTGCTTAAGGCTTTGGAACGCCTCCTCTTGCTCGACACCCCACACAAATTTGGTGTCCTTTCGAGTTAACTTAGTCATTGGTAACGCTATCTTTGAGAAGTCCTGAATGAACTTCCGATAATACCCCGCTAGCCCAAGGAAACTCCGGACTTCGGTCGGGTTCCTTGGACGCTCCCACTTCGTCACCGCCTCGATTTTTGATGGGTCCACCATAATACCCTCAGCACCTATCACATGGCCCAAGAATTGTACCTCTTTCAACCAAAAGGCACATTTAGAGAATTTTGCAAACAATCTTTCCGCTCTCAATTTCCCTAGTACCTCCCGTAAATGCTCGGCATGTTCTTCCTCGCTACGGGAATAGACTAGTATATCGTCGATGAATACAATTACCGACCTATCCAGCATGGGCCGACATACACGGTTCATGAGATCCATGAAGGCCGCGGGCGCATTCGTCAATCCAAAAGACATCACAAGGAACTCGTAATGCCCATATCTTGTTCTAAAAGCAGTTTTGGGGACGTCTTCTTCTTTGACCTTCAATTGATGATATCCCGACCTCAAATCTATTTTCGAGAACCACCTCGCCCCTTGCAATTGGTCAAACAAGTCGTCAATCCTGGGCAAAGGGTAACGGTTTTTCACCGTGAGTTTATTCAACTCTCGGTAATCTATGCACATCCGCATGCTCCCATCTTTCTTTTTAACAAATAAGACCGGGGCTCCCCAAGGTGAAATACTTGGGCGAATAAACCCCTTATCCAATAACTCTTGAAGTTGCGTCATCAATTCTTGTAGTTCGGACGGTGCCAAACGGTATGGTGCCTTGGCCACCGGCTTAGCACCCGGTACCAAGTCGATTCGGAATTCCACCTCTCGGTCGGGTGGGATCCCCGGTAGGTCATCCGGGAACACGTCTTTGAATTCCCGCACCACCGGTATCTCTTCTATCAACGGTTCTTGCTTTCTAGCATCAGTGATCATTGCAAAGTATGCCTTGCACCCCTGCAGCATATATTTTCTCGCCTTAAGTAGCGAGCATAGAATCGGGGAACTTTGGTTTTCCCCATAAATGGTGATTTGGCTTCCACTTGGTGAGATGATCTCTATCGCCTTGCGGTCGCATATCACCTTTGCATGGTTACGGGATAACCAATCCATGCCTACCACCACCTTGAACTCCCTCATTGCTATGGGTATGAGGTCGATCGGATAGTCCTCATTGGCAATGGAGAGTTTGCACTCCCGACATACATCATAAACAAAGAAAGATTTTTCATTAGCAATCTCTACCTCTAAGGGTACACGTAATTTTTCAATCTTAAAAGAAGGGGATTTAACAAAATCATAAGCAACAAACGATCTATTAGCACCGGTGTCAAACAATATATGTGCAGGTATTGAGTTAACGCAAAATGTACCTGCCACCACATTCGGGTCAGTTTTCGCCTCTTCGGCCGTCATTTGGAAGGCCCTACCCGTGGCTTTCGGCGCCTCAGACCTTCCTCCAGCTTTCGACCCTTCACTACGAAGTTTTGGGCATTCGGGTCTCCGATGCCCCGTTTGATAGCAATTGAAACACCTTATGATTTCAGATGGGCAATTGGAGACACCATGGCCCTTCTTGCCGCAATTGAGGCATGGACGATCTTTAAACAAGCATTCTCCCGAATGGCCCTTGTTACAAATCTTACACTTGAAGCTACCCCCTTTAGCCTCCTTTTTCTTAGGTGACTCACCCATTTTCGGCTTCTTCGGAGGGTTAGGATTTCCCCCACTTGTACTCATTCTTTCACGAGCTTCTTGGCGGCTCAGATCAAGTTCTCGCGCACGGGCAGCATTTATCATTTGTTCTACTGTCGTAAACTGGGCAAGGGGTATGAATTCCTTGATCTTCGGCTTCAGCATGCTACGATAAAAGAACATTCTTGCATCTTCTGTGGGCAACACGTCACTACAAAACTTGACCCGATCAAGATAGGCCCCCGTTATGTCATCAACAGTCTGAGTCTCCCCCTGTTCAAGCTTGAGGAACTCATGCTTTATCTCATTAATCTTTGCCGGTGGGCAGTGATGCTCAACAAATAGCTTCTTGAACTCCTCCCAACCTATGGCATTTGCTACGGCCTCTCCCTTTTCTTGGCACTTAGCGTCCCACCAATCCTTAGCTCGGTCCGTAAGTAGACCCGTGGCATATATCACTTGATCCTCAGGTTCACAATGAACTCTTCGGAACACAGCTTCAATATTCATGATCCATCGGTGGCATGCTATCGGATCGACTTCCCCTCCATATTGAGGAGGGTGGCAGGAGACAAAGTCCTTAAACGAGCATCTCTTCTTGGACCTTTCCCCCTGATTGAGGAGAGCAGCCTTTAATTCATCAAATTTCTCATCCATAGTTTTGAGCAAGTCCACTTGCATAGTGTGGACATAGTCGGGGAGGGCCGCATTGATCGCAGTCCCCACTTCCTCGGCAATTTGGGCCCTCAGTTCAGCCCTTCTTTGCTCTTCCGCGAGAGCTTCAGCGTTTGGATCAGCCATTTATCTACATATATAGAGATAACAACATGTTAGCTCTGCATTTTCAAGTTCCCTTTGCCTATAGCAAGGTTTATGTGATTAATTGGACAATTTCCAATCAACCTGACGGATTTATACGAGGTCCTTTGCCTTAGCATTAACCCGTTTCTATCCGTCCATAACATTTAACGCGATTCACGGTTCTAGTGTTTAACACTCTTCCGTGCTTTCCACATTTTTAGACGACTATATGAAAACTTCTAGATTTCATAGTGGCTTTCAGTGCACACTTGCTTATGCGTTATCGATTGATCACTATAAAGTACAACAAATTACTTACCCGGATTCCCGATCAACTTGAACCGAACACTTGACTCGTACCTCGAGCACGGGGTTTGAGTTCAAGCACCACACGAGTGCTTAATTCTCTCAAACCACGGCTCTGATACCAACTTGAAACACCCGAGTTACAATTTCCAATAATATCGTTAAAGATAATGCTAACGGAATTTGGTCCCAGAAAATTTTTATGGATTAGTGGTGATTTTTATCATTAACACATACAAAAGACATCATTCCAAATTTTTCACCACAACCTTAAAGTATTTGAAAACACCACATGATCTTAACACCCTACTATGTTCAAAACGACGACATGCATTTGAAGTTCGTGTTACGACTTCTAAAACAAGATCGTTAACAAAACAAGGTCAAGCATTCGGTTCTTGTTCAACTCCGGGGAATCCAGCTATATCTTGTTTTTACCTGCATATTTCCATTAACCCGTTAGTGTAATATACGTTAGGATCGATAACAAGGCGTTAGAATACAAGAGAAAGGCCAAAATATCACCTTTTGGCCTGAGGCCAGCGTAAGCTACGGTGGCCACCGTAGCTTACGGTGGCTCCTGGTGTCTTACGCTGGCCAAAATCTGGCCTACGGTGGGATTTTTATGCTGAAGCCAGAGTAAGCTACGGTGGCCAGAGTAAGCTACGGTGGCTTCAGCATAATCCTCTCTTTTTGCTACTAGATTTCCCAAATTTCATTTGGGGTCTTTTCTTTTCATGATCCCAACTTCCCAAACAACTTGTATACCTATCTTTAAGTAAATTCACCATACCTAGATTTATGTGGCTCTAACGAGCAAGTTACTTACCGGGTTAGTTTTGTATTTTCGACCCGTTTGACCCGTTGGCTTTACCCAATAGTTTTACTTGCCCATCGTTATCCCAATGCATTCAACCTGGGCTATCACACACTTTTGCATACACATTCCTACTACTAACTATGAGCATTGTATGGGTTGTGGAAATCTCCAAGTAGTGGTCAATGGCGTCTTATCGTTCACGAATGTAACCTTTGTATCATTTAGGAACGACACCACTTGACAACTCAACGTGGTTCCCACAACCTCATTCAAGATCAATGCCCATGACATGTTTTGCAACCTTATGCAAGCCTTTGGCCCACTATGGCTCTTATGAGTCATTTAGAAAGCACAAGTATGCATTTCATTGCCAAGTTTACTATCGAATCATAAGTTCATAAAAATCAATAAGATTTTCAAGGTTAACATGTAGGAATACGTTACCTCGCGAGCTAGATCCTTGGCTTCCACCGGTGCTCGTTAGATGTCCTTTCCCTTCCTCTTGTTTGTCTGTGTGGTCACTAATCAAGTTAGGACCTAACATTTCAAATACAAGCATATAGAGATCCATTGACATGGATCAAACATCACACAACTTCAACTATGCATACAAGATCTAATTAAGCAAGCAATTTGGCATGGCTTCACCTATAAGGCTCAACCATTCATAGTTTACATCCCCTATAAGCATACAACCTAAAATCTAGAATTTTGATTATATTCTAAGAAATCAGGTTCATTTAGGCATTTCATCAAACACCTTAAGGGCACCTTTTCATACATACAAGTAATCCCATCTTTGAACCTCCCTAGTTCCCAATTAACATACAATTGGTGGAATTCCCTTCCAACCCAACATTAAGCAACCAAAATCATCATATCACATACATGCATTTACCACTAGACCATATTACAACAAACTTTTGGGTGTCCACTTGTTTAAGAGTTCATCTTAAGCAATTGGTGACCTAAACACCAAATTGATGATCACCATGAATTCTATATGACAAATTAAGATCCTAACATCCAGAGCATGCAAGATCAAGCATGAATTTCGAGTTTTCCCAACCCCCAAATTCGTAATCTAGACATGCACATGAGGAGGACTCACTTACTTGACCCTAAGATGGGTTTAGGTGTTAGAAAACACCTCCAATTTCACTGATTGTGCAGAAAATCACAGCTTGAACCTCCCAATTGCAGAATTTCGTGTGGGATGAGAAGGAAGGGGGCTGGGGTCGATGTGCAGGTCGTGAATATGACCTCCCCCCCTTTTCCCTTCTATTTTATTAATAATAGAATTAGCAATTGGCAGATTTTACCCCTCAAGTTTATTGTTTTTATAAAAACATTATAAAACAATATTTTTACACATTAAACCCCAACGTTTACTATTTGACACATATTCGCATGCTATGGTTTTATTTATTTATTTTTTTTTATTAGTCTCGGGGCTAGGGTCTAGCATAACGTTAACGGGCATTCTAAATTTATGAGTTTGGGATGTGACATTATAAACATAGGACCGTTGCCAGATGCAGCCATGAAGTTAATTAAAGGCGTTCTATTGGGGTCACTCCAACCATCCGTCACAATAGACACGCCTTTTTCTTTCCATGATCGCCTAATTGGTTCCAGTTTCTTGTGGACATTCTCCTTCTCTTTCTGTAGTAACGTGGTTCTAAGCTTGTTGTAGTTAGGAGGTACGTAACCATCAATTTTGTGATTAGCTGCAAATTGGAACGCCCTATGATAATGTGGGTTTCTTGCAAGGTTAAAAGGCAAACCGCCGGTATAAAACATCCTTGCTATCTCTTGATCTAGTTGGTCTCTAACTTCAACACCAAATGCTCTTTCAATAGGATTTGGCACCGCTTTTCTTTTCTTTAAACCACCATCCCCTTCACATGGCAAGCCAACTTCTTTCGCTTTTAATTCCTCTTTCTTCTCTTCATAATCATCTTCTAGCTTTTTCATTTTAGTTTTCTCAACCATTGTTGCTTTCTTACATGTAGAAAGATAAAACCAATTAGCAATTAATCTGATGGATAATATCATTCAAGCAATGCAAAACTGAGTTCAAATCTGATGGATATTACCAACAGGTAAGAACATTTAACAATTAACACTTTTAGAGAGGATTAATCAATAATCCTTCAAGCAATGGAAAAAATGTTTCAAAGTTGGTCAACTCGGGTAACTTGTTGAATTGCACAACAGTGCTCCTAGAGTTCAAGTCTGACAATTTCTTGAAGTTTGAGGTTAGCCAACTTAGCCTTACATATCCCATATTATTTACAAGTAAAACAAAGAAAATTTGGTTTCTTACAACTTAGGTTGGCACTTGTTTTTTACCATATCATTCAAGATTTCAAACCCGTGATCCAAATTACCAGATAACAACCAATATAATTCAAACATTTAACAAACATTCAACTAATATTCCTTACCTTTTATCCCTAGTAGATGAGCTCGAACCCTTGAATATGAACCTTTTTTTGGCTCGTTACAAATATTATACTTAAACTCCCAAGTACCTCCGGCCCCCATCTTTTTTAATTTTGGTTACGAACTGCCACAATGGCGGTTCCGAATCCGATGGTGTTGACGATGATGCTTCTGCTTCACCTTGTTTTTGTTGAGAACTAGTAGCCATAGTGTTGATTGTTGAAGATAGCAGCGATGGAAGATAGCAGCGATTAAGAAGAATTAAAAAGATGAATTGAAAATTGAAATAACAGCGATGGAAGAATGAAGATTGGAAGATAGCAGCGATGGATGATGGAATATGGATCGCTACATTAATACGCAGAGAAACCTATAAAAAATAGGGAGTGTTTAAGAATTTACAAAAATCACCCTTGGAGTCCTCGATAACATTCAAAAAACGTCCCCAAAATACAAAACTTTGCAGAAACGGCCCCTTGACTTTCGGAGACGGTCAAGAAACGTCCCCGTCAACATCGAAACGCGCCAAAAACGTCCCCCTTAAGTCCCCGTCGCTGTTTCCGTCCCCCTGACGTTTCGGAAACGGGAAACGGCATCCCAGGGGCGTTTCCGTGCTTCACAGTTCATCACATTATCCTTTACAAATTTGTACCAAATTGCAACTGATCTAATCATTAAACAAAATTCATAAAAGGGAGACATCATTTACATGGATCGAATGGATGGTTTGGGTTATGGCCAAAGAGCTCTAACAATAAATTATGAGGTAAACTTTTTCTAACAATGGACTTTATTTTCTAACAACATTATGAATAGCTAAAATGTTTTTGACTTATAAATTTGTAGTAAATGACACTATAATACATGTTTGGATAAGTTATTTCAACTGGAAATAAACTAAAGCTCATAGATCGATTTCTAATTTGCTCTTCAA
>JBCNJP010007417.1:0-19137 GCA_039602395.1 Deinandra increscens subsp. villosa
CAAAGTGTTTACGATTGGACCAAAGTTAACCCAGTCATGAACCCGTTTGATATATCGTAAACTCGTTTTATGGATCGTAAACCCATTTATTGAATCGTAAACACATTTAAATGAGTTTTTAAAATCATAAACTCATAATGTTTTTGAAAACTTAATAATCTTAAGATAAAAAAAAATTAATGGTGTTTGTGAATTTTGTGAGCGTGTGTTTAATTAAAATATTTTCCCTAAAGTTTAAATTGAAATATTGTGATCTTCAAAAGTAAAATTTGATCTTCAATTGAACAACGTCAAGGGTTAATAAACTTAATTGCTCTTTAACGAACAAGTCTGATGCATGTGTCTTGTTTGTCTCAGATGGCATGCAATATTCTAGATGAGGAAATAAAATTTGAAGCTGATCATTGCATTCCAGCTTACCTTGAAGATCCTCCAGAGAAGCACATGCCTTTATTTTATTCTCTGGTGGCAGGGATGAATGTTTGCAAAATCAACCATGCGCTGAGGACAAGTGTGCTGATTGACGAGCAACTTGTGATAGAGTTCTGGGGCACAGCTAGAGCAAGTGCAGACAAGTCAAGAATCTCTGCTACTATTCAGAACAGACCGATTGTAATTCTGGAGGAAGATATAAGGAAAGGGCTAAACATCAACGATCGTGCTACCGATCCGATTGAATATCCAAAGGAAGCTGTTATGGCGGGTGCTCAATCCATGGGATATGAAGGAAAATTCCTGCCTATCTTTAAGAAGTTGTTGCCACATTACTGGAGGTGCCTGGCTCATTACATGCAGAAATTTTTTCTGGGCAAAAGAACAAGCTTCGATCAGCTCAGCAAGCTACATGGAACTGCATTTGTCGCATTGGCCTTGGATTGGAACTTTAACTTCTCCAAGATGATGTTACTTGACTGGATAGGCAATGCGGACCTGAGCGCACGTGAACAGTTCCTGATGACACCTAGGTTTGTTCAAATGATGGTCATGGAGAAATACCCAATGATAGAAGAAAGAATAGAGAAGCTGGATATAAAGGTGATGGATTGTGGAGTAATTGGTCTTCAGACTCAAGATAGAAGGGGTAGGAACAGTTTCGAAGGAAGGCTTGAATGGGTTAAGAGGGCTGCATTTCCTGAGGTGGCAAGGGAACAAGAAGTTGAAGAACCTGAACCTGAAGCCGATGTGCTAACTGTAAATGCATCTGTTGCTGAAGATCAAGATATAACAGCAACCCCAGCTGTAAATGTGCAAGATGAAAATGAGGTGATCCCTTCAGATGAAGAAAACGTTATGCATGATATCTTTCCAGCTCATGAAAATGTGAATGATGATGACATATATGGGGATTTGGGACCCATCAGTCACAAGAGATCAAGGGATGACATGCTCATGTCTTCGAGCAGCGATGCAACCCCTCCCGAGCTAAGTCTGAATATAGAGGATGTTCTTGAAGAACCCATCCCTGCTCGTGAACCATCACCAAGGAAGAAGACTGATCCAAGAAGCATAAGGTTCAGATTCACAAAGACTAGCTCAAGTCTGTTAATGGTCCATCCATCAGAGTCTAGCTCTCAAAGTCAACCTATTCAAGAAGAAAGCCCTTTTCAAGAAGATTCAACGATCCCAAGTGTTGAAGTTCAACCTGCCCAAGTACAGACTGAAGGTCCTCTTCTGACCGAACGTAGCCCTGTTCGGGAAGAAAGGAAATTTCTGGAAGTTGACAACACTTTTGTTGTACCCAGTCCAGTGAGAGTGAGCGTCTCAACTGTGACAAGCCTGCCACCGACCATGCCTAGCTTTCGTCCATTCCAAACAGCTAAGCTACCAATTGAGATGAGGATAAGTGCAGATCCTCACATAAACTTTCTGATGTCTCAGAACAGAATTAGGGAAACTGAGATAAAAGCTCTCAAGGCAGAAAATAGAAGGTTAAAAGAGAAGGAGGTGGCGGACAAGAATAGAATGAAGTACCTGTATGAGACCTTAATGGATCTAAAGAAGAAGCATAATGAATTGAAAGGAGTTGTGGAGGCAAAATCTTCTGGTGATCAAGGGCAAAGCTCATCTCAAGGAGTTCAGGGTACAAGTGCAGTACAAGAAGATGAAGGAGACACGATTGAAATGTCTGAATATGTTCGTGGTGGAAGATACATTTCTATGGCTCCAGAAGGACAAGTAAATTGGTTCAAGGAGTTTTTCAGAGGACCTACTCCTGTGAAATATAGCATAGATGTGGGTGAAAGTGAGCTAGACAAGAAAGGAAGCCGACAACCAATTCTGTGTTGGCATTATGATGCAGAAAAGGAGTTATTTGCTGTAGTGAGAGATGGATATAGTCCAGTCGAATACTACAGATCAAGGGGTCAATTCCACTCCTGGACCGAGACAGAATTGAGGAACTTGATGAGGGCACCATTCATTAACAGGTGGAATGCTAATCATGGAAATCTGGTTCGCAACAACTTAGTAGCACAGATGGAGCAGAACTTTGAAAACTTTGATCTGAAGGCTGCAAGGTGGGTCGAAACCGGAACTGATCCTGTCACCAATGAACCAATCGGTGAAATGAGGTGCCCTCCCACCAAACGAACCGGAGTCATCAACATGCTCGATGAAATTGAAGACCATACGCTTGTGAAGAATTTTGACAGCTGGTTCTTTGATCCCACAACGTATGAAGTGGTGGTTGTTTGCAAGAGAATGAGAGAGTTACGAATGTATGATCCCGTAGACTTGCTAAGGTTCGGAGAGAATGACATCAAGCTCCTGGCATCCCGTCCAATTCTTGGTGACGAGCATGACATGCAGAATGCTATACGGGTGGGATTGTTTCATGGCACAGCAGGTCTGATCGTGGAGAATGAATGGTGGTCGAGGAAAGAGGCGCATACATTCAGATTTGATTTGCATCTTCCTTAGACTTGCTAATGGTTCATGCCTAGGGGAAGATTGTTGGGCTATATTTATTAGAGGCATGAACATTAGTTATGGGCTAGCTTATTATTAGTTTTGGGCTTAATTAGTTTATGTTTAGGCCATGTGGGCCGATTTTATTGTGTTTATGATTGGGCCTTTTATGTTTATGATTGTTCTTAGGGTTTTAGGAAGGGTACTATATAAACCCTTATGTTTATGATCAATGTAAGCTTTGAGCATACTAGTTCACGATTTCATCATCTTCTTTGGTGTTTACGATTTCTTCATAGCTTCAAGATAGTAGTTATTGTTCATTCAAGATTCGATCTTTATCTTTGATCGAGTCTCTTCTTCTACTATTCTTCTTGAATCAATCACATACGAGGATTCCGCACTCGTTTGTGTGTTGATATCGTGTGTTTGGTTAGATTTTGGACCTACATGTGGCCTTTTTACCAGATGGCTTTTTAACAGGTGTCCACTCAAGTTTCAATTTTGTGTAAACAAGTTGTTTTGTTTGAGTGACATCTTTTTGTTTTAAAACCTGTTGCTCAACCTTTGCTTTGCCATTAGGTTTATTAACTCTTTTGACTTTAGCCATTTGTTTTTCAGCAAATTCTGGTTTTATCTTATCATTTCTTTTGTAAACTCCTTTTGATACATAAGTTGGTTTTGGAGTTTTGGCCACATTCCATTTTTCAACAACAGGCTTTGTCACAGGTGCCTTTGTGTTTGAAACCTTAGACTGTTGAGTCTTCATTGGTTCCAAACACTGCTTCCCCTTAAACAAAGCTTGTTGCTTCTGCGTTTGCTTTTCTCCTGTCATCATTTTCTCCAACATACTAGTCCGTGGGTTTTGCGGACAGTATGGTTGAAATGGTCTATTAACACAATTAGCAGCAAAGTGTCCTGGTTTTCCACATTGAAAACAGTTCATGAGTCTAGGTCCATTGACATGGCTACAGAGGTATGAGCGTCTTGGGTAAGACGACTTCCACTCTGGCTTATCATCCCATTTGTGTATAACATGTTTTGTGGCTTTTTCTGGTTGTGTGATTAAACAAAATTGTTCTGATTTAGACTTGTTTGTTCTATTGAAAGTCGACACAACCTGGAGATAAGCAACAAAATCTTTGGGCTGAGACTCACGACCCACTTTTGTGTTAGGCACACGAATTTTAAAACCATTAACTTTTTCATTGGAATCAGAAACATATTTTGATAACAAAGATACAACTAATTGTTTTGACTTGGATGTATCAAATTCTGACACATGTGCCAGAACATCATCCTTAGGTAAATTAAGACTAGAGCTACTAGACACATGACTCTCTTCAACTCTCAGACATTCAGCATCCTCCCCAGACACATCTTCAATACCTACTTCATCTGCACATGAAACAAAGCCATCAGCAGGTTCAACACTATTGTTTAATGATTCATGGGACGGACCTGATTTACTTGTGGATGCCATTGTTTCATTCTGATTACCCAACCCATAGATCATGTGTTTCTCATTTTCAAATTCCTGATCAGTCATAGGTGTCACTCCTACTAGAACACTATCTAAGGGAGGTCCTATCTCATGTGTTCCTGCTTCAGATCTATCAACCTGATCCTCCTTAAGGATTATTCCTATTATGTCTCTAGTTCTATCTTGAGGAACATCATTCTTGTTTTTGTCTGAGAAGCTAATTCCTATTCCACCTTTGTCCTTACCCATTCTAACCTCAGTTATGCAGGTATTCAAAGACTTACTGGCCTCTAGCATTCTTTTGCTTCTCGTATGATTCATGTCAAGTTTTACTTGCAACTCATTGTTCTTATGCTTAAGTTCATCTAGGTGCTTACTCAGTTCAGCTATTTCTAACTTAGCGTTATCATACAGAAGAGCTTTCTCAGTTGCCAGTTTTTGATATTTCACTATGTCTAGTTTCTGAGCTTTTACCTTCTCCTCATTCTTTTGCCATCCACCCTTAAAAGAACTCCTCTCGCATTTTATCTCAAACAATTCTAACTGATAATTTTTACAGATTTGTCTAAGTCCAGGAATTATACGAGCACAAGTGGGATCAGGACATACCTTGATGTTATCAACCTCAGCAGCAAAGGCTTCCTTGTCTTCTATCTGAATCTCTTCAGGTTTCTCATCGTTTACAACAAATGCATGCTCTTCCTCATCATCCCTTTCCATAGCAGCAATCATTGCATGTGACAGGCTGAACTCTTTTAACTGGGGAGTCCAGTCATATCCACCTCCTTCCTGCACCACCACAGCACTTGACTCTGCCTTTCCCTTGCCATCACCTGCTTTCCTTTCTTCTGTTCTTTCTTTCCTCGGCTTGGTGCATTCTCTTGCGAAATGCCCGTCCTGATCTTATCTTGGTCCTTCCACATATTTCTCCCAGTCTTTGCCATGAACTTCTTTGCTCTGAAAACAGCCATTGCCATCTGCCAAGAGACATCCAACATCTCTACATCTTCTGGATTTATCTGATTCAGCTCACCTGATAGCATCTCAGTAGGGACTAAAGTTCCGGCCATTAGAGCATGATAGATGTTCATAGATCTCATTCCGAGTGCAAAATTGGGATCATTTGTAGCATCAGGGTTGACACCTCCACTTGAACTTGCATGAGGTTGTGCCACAAAAGCAGTTGACTTTGTGACAGAGCTCGGTCCACTTCCAGCTGACTTTCCATCTTGTTTAGAATCCACTTCTTCTGACAACAGTGCTTGGTTCAGTTTTCCCGCCAAACTAAGGGAGCTTATATGGTTCAATTCTCTCTGCTTGTCATCAATAAGTTTTGACTTCAATTTGTTGATCATCTCATCAAGAGATATCTCACTCAGCTTGTTGTTGTCCTTAATGATGGAGATGTTGGTATTCCAGGATTTGGGCAAGCTATTCAGCAGTTTCAGATTCTTATCTTCCAGATCTGGTTCAACACCATAGCTTGACATTTCGGCCATCAGAGACACGAACCTTTGCACCTGTGCTTCGAAGGATTCATCTTGAATGTGGTTGAACAGATTGAATTTCTGCTTCAGCATTTGCTTACGGCTTGCCTTTATGTCTGGATTTCCCTCATAAGCCATTATCAAAGCATTCCAGAGTTGCTTTGCAGTCTTGCAGTGTTTAAATCCTTGTGCAATATCTGGCGTAAGTGCCATAGTCATAATAGCAAAGGCCCTTTCTACTTTGTTGCATCTTTCCCAATCATCATCATCATATTCGTCTTCCGTTTTAGCTTTACCCGCATTGGTTCCTTCTGCATGTGTAGGCGTGTGTGGCCCATGAATTACCGCTCTCCATAGTCTTAAATCAACACTCTTCAAGTGGTTTTCAAACCTATATTTCCATTCCAGAAAATTATCCTCTGATGTGAGTCTTGGTGGACGAGTGATGGATCCAATCTCAAAATCCAACTTCTGATACATACTTGGTTCGAAATCCATAACGCAAGCTTAGGAAAACTAAAATCTAAAGTCCAAATGTCCAATCAGTGAGATTACGATCGTAAAAGCCTGATTACGATCGAGAACACCCGATTCCGATCACAGTAAATCGTAAACAGTGACTCCAATCCAGCCAGTCATAAACACCTGATTCCGATCCTCCCAAGTCGTAAACCCGATTCCGATCCACTCAAATCATAAACCTGATTATGATGACCGATTCCGACAACGATAAATCATAAATCTTGTTTCCGACCAAGTAAAGTCGCAAACACTAACTTTTGGATCGTAAACAGCTAACAATCATTGCTTGAAGTCGTGAACGTGTTTCTGATGAAGATCTTCGAGTCCACCAGTCGTAAACACTCAAACCCAGCAGCAGCAGAATCGTAAACTCGAAGAACAACCTTCAAACCTTCAAACCTTCAAAAACTCGAACTTTTTCCAGAAAATGCTTGAATCCAATATCGTTAGAACCTCGAATCAGTGATTCTTGGCTCTGATACCAATTGTAGGTCCGGAAAAACTAACAACACACGATATTGCTAACACAAACGAGTGTGGAATCCTCGTTAGTGATTGATTCGAGAAGAAAGTAGATGAAAGAGACTTGATAAACCAAAGAAGATCAAATCTTGAATGTAAAACACAACTTTCTTGAGCTTAAAGAATCTGATCGTAAACACAAGGGAGATCTCAAAACCGTAATAAAAAAGCTAGGGTCTAACCAAAACTAGTGAGCTTATATACTACTCACTTACAATCCCTAATCCAATCATAAACATAAAGCCGGCCCACATGGCCCATATCGTAATCTATTCTAAGCCCATAAGCCCAATAATAAACAAGTCCACATCTAATGTTCATGCCTCTAAAGTATAGCCCAACAAAACATACCCCCCATAAAGATCTGCATGTCATGAAGTGAAGAGATGCCTCCTTTCCTGTTCCTGGAACAATCACTATCACAAACAAGCAAACAAGGTTAATGAAAGTCCTCCTTGACTGTTCCTGAACAAGGTGAGAGATCAGTTAGCCAATGGAACCCAGGCCATAGTGGTTCTGGGTAGACCTGATGAATCAACGAAAGTTACTTCTTTTAAACACATGCCCTTTGTAAAATCAGGAATTGGAGTTGTGGGTGCCATAGATTTAAGTTTCCAAATTTGAGGTGATTTATGAGTTGTTTTAGTCACTTTTGGAGTAGTGACTTTAGGTTTTTCAACCTTTTTCATTTCAGGTTTCTTTCTCAAAACAGTTTTAGTTACCTTTGGAGGGGCAACTTTAGGTTTTTTTAACATTATGTTGTTTTAAAATTGGTTTCTTCACCTTTTTATGAAAATTTTCATAATTTGGAAAAACATATTTTTGATAAATTATTCTCTACTCTTTGGCAGCGCCCCAATGTTGATCAGAGGGTTTTATCTTTGGAGAAACAATCTTCAATGCCTTAGGTGGTTGCACCTTCATTGGCTTAGACTTAACTGATTCTTGAGATGAAACACTTTGACTTCGTGGATAATATGGCTCATAGGGGCGATCGAGACAATTTCGGGCAATGTGACCAGGATTGCCAAGATTAAAGCACGTTTGCTTCTTGAGATAGAAGTCAGACGTGTAACCGTTTGTCTTTAGCTGCTGGGGTGGAGCACCATTTGTTTGTGTCTGCATCTTGCACCCGTTTGTAGATCTTGTGTTAACTGTGGACTGGTTCCTCGAAGCTTGAGTTGAATCTATCTTTTCAGTTCTTGTGCTCCATGTATTCTTTGATGTCGAGGCAGCATTTCCGCAACTGCAATTGCATGAGCCTACAGATGAAACTGGAGACTTGTTTGTTATCTTGGGCCTTTCAACCATGATAGGAACCGAAGTTGGAGGCTTGATGGTGATCTTGGGTCTTAAGCTCTTAATGTGAGATGATAAACCACCATCATGACCCAAGCCTTTGAACTTAGTGGAGAAGGATGGTAGTTCATAGCCAGCATCTGGTTCTTGGTCAAACATAGACCCAGATGTCATGAATATCTTACCATTGGGTCTGGTAGTCATCACCACTCGTTCCCGCTTTACCTCATCCACCACTTTGGAATAAGGAGTCTCGATCTTTGGATAAGGAGTCAACTTTTCTTCATCAGCTTTCTTCACTTCACTAGAGCTTGATCCAGTACACTCAGTAGTGTTGTTTGACTGAGTTGCTTCTGTGGCTGTCTTTTCATCTTTATTCACTGATTGAGACCCATATACCATGGTTGCTTCATTCAAGGACTCTTTCAACAATTCATCTACAGTTTGGGGCACTTTGATGTATTCATGTTGTAATGGGGGAGGAAAATTTCCATCCTCGAGGCCAGATGTTTCTTTTACCTGCTCGAGTCGATCTTCTGATTTGAATAAGACATGATGAGAGTCCATCATTTTCTTTTGAATAACTTGATGTTTCTCAAGGGCAGATTGGGAAGTGTCAAGTTTGGTTCTTAGTTCCTCCACCTCCTTAGTTAGCTCTTCTACCTTAGCGTTAGCAAGCCTAAGATAGGTGCTTTTATCGCTCACCTGACTTTGAAGACTCTTAACATATACCTGAATGGCCTCAAGTTTCTCTCTAAATATTCTGGTCTTACTTTGGACTCCCTAAGGTCTCTAGCAATTAATTCGCGATTTAGAGTCTCATTGGTAAACTTACGTTCCCAGTCTTTACATTCATTCAAAATAGACTGACACTTAGGATTACAACATATCTCAATGTTGTTGGTAGATGCAGTGCTACCTGGTTGAATGAGTGCCATGATCGGATTGAAATGTCTCAACTGGATCGAAAGACAGCTTTTCGATCGGGCAGAGTTTCGGCTCGACCGAAAAGTGTAAGCTGATTGAAAAGTCACGAAGGGGACTTTCCGATCGAGAGGCGAAGCTGATCGAAAGTCACGAAGGGACTTTCCGATCGAAACGGAGCTGATCGAAAAGTCACAGGGGGACTTTCCGATCAAAATGTGCTGATCGATAAGTCACAAGGGGGACTTTCCGATCGAAATGCTCTGATCGAAAAGTCACAGGGGAACTTTTCGATCGAAATGTGCTGATCGAAAAGTCACAAGGGGGACTTTCCGATCGACAGATGGCTGATCGAAAAGTCACAAGGGGACTTTCTCGATCGAACCAGCGCGACAGAAAAGGCTTTTCGATCAGGAGGTCGATCGAAAAGTCTAGAAACAGGGTCGAAAAGTCTCCAAATCACGAATTAAGCAACTCGAAAGCTCCTGTCTTGACTTGAATCCTGCAAAAATACTTCCGAACGTGCTAAAAGCTGAAAATTACCAACAAACTCAAATCGTTAGTCACCTAAAACTTGAATCTGATATCGCGAGAGCCTCGAAACTTGCGTTTCTTGGCTCTGATACCAATTGTAAGGATCGAAAATAACCCAAACACGATATCACGATCTCTAGTGAGTGTGCGGAATCCAAATACTAGAGTGATTCAAGATAAATCAAGAATAATACGAAAAAGCAATAACAATATAAGTAAGAACACAAACCGATTGAAGAAAGACACTTTACTATCACCCTTGATTGCTTACACACTGATCGAAATTCTCTGGGAGAATTTCGTGAACACCAAAATCGCAAAACACCTTAGGAGCAACCTATTAATGTGGGTGGGGTTTCCCTTTTATAGGGATTCTCCATCTTGGAGAACAAGTCATCCTAAAAACCCTAAATCCCCACTAATTTCAGTATTGGACCTTAAAGGCCAACAAAACTCCCCTTAAACTCATTCTAATTGAGCCCAAACACATCTAAAATGGCCCAGTGACCTGATATACCCATAACCCATCTAATTTTCACCTATTCTAACACATAGGCATTCAAAATAATCCACCAAAGGATAATTTAATACACAAGCCACAAATTATTCCCTTACATCAATTAATGTCATGTTTCGACATTCAGCAACTCCATTTTGTTGAGGAGTATATGGTGAACTAAATTGATGTTCAATTCCCTTTGCGGCACAAAAGGCATCAATCGTACTATTTTTAAATTTCGTTCCATTATCACTTCTGATGGACTTCACCTTCAAGCAAGTCATGTTTTCAATCAGATTGATGAAAACCTTCAAAATATCTGCAGTTTCACTTTTCTTATGCAAAAAGAACACCCAAGTGAAACGTGAGTAATCATCAGTAATAACAAGACAAAAAGCACAACGATTTAAACTAAACATACTCACTGGACCAAAGAGGTCCATATGAAGAAGTTGTAGCACTAAGGAGATGGGATTGAAAAGCTTTGATTTATGTGGCCTTTTGTGCTGCTTCCCCGGCCCTTAGCACAAGCCACACATTTTTCTCTCATTGTGAAGTCTTTGATTGGATGATCTTTAACATACTCTCCCCTTGCAAGGCGATTGAGATGCTTCACATTAGTATGACCTAGGCGTCAATGCCAAAGCTGAGCGTGATTCTCATCAGTTTTGGAAAGCAAGCATGCCACTTATGTGGTAGGTGGCTTGTTTATGTTCAGGACATAGGAATTGCTATGTTTAGGAGTGCGCATAAGCACCCAGTCATTAGGAATAGAGTATCCAGACTTCAAAATTAAGCATTATTTACTGTTAAACAGCACAGGATACTCTCTATCATAAATTTTTGATACACTCAATAAGTTGTGATTGAGTTGCTCTACATAGTTGACATCATTAAAACTGAGACAGCCGTTTTTCACGGTACCCTTCTTGCTGATATGAACTCCAACACCTCCTACAAGGAAACATATCCTCCATCGAAATCTTGAACATTTTGCAGCACAGATATGTCCCCTGTCGTGTTCCTGGAATAACCACTGTCAACATACCAGAAGTTGTTAACAATCCTCCTTGGATGTTCCTGCATGAAAAGGAGATTAGTTAGAGATCGGTACCCAGGCCATAACAGATCTGGGTTTCCTCATGTTAGTGTTGCATGAATCAGTCTTTGGTTTTTCCTGGACATGTTTAGGTTTGTAGACTTTCAGCACTGTCCAGGTGGTTTCTTTATTTGAGGCCTATTTTTAGGAACTGATGGTGTTTTCAACTTAGATGTTTCAACAAAAGCGTTATTAGTCTATTTGGTTCGTCTGTTTTAAACACCTAGTTGTTTATATTTCGATTAACCACCATGGGAACATTCCAATGACCATCTTGACTCACATTACCCCCTTTCAATGAATTTTTGCAAGATTAGACTTTTCTTGAAAACCCTTTTTAGATTTGAATTGTTTCAAGTTGAGTGGCTTCTGTTGATGGGGTCTCATCATCACAATTAGTTTAGGTGACAATTGAGCAGCTGGAGTATTTGCCTGTAAAATTAAACTTTTGGACTGCTGTTGTTTCTTAAGATAGTAAGGTTGATATGGTCTATGCAAACAATTTCGGGCCAAATGTCCAGGCTTGCCACAATTATGACATGATTGTTTCTTTGGATAAGCGGGAGGCTAGGAAAATTGTCGCACAGTAGATTGCCATTTTGGTTTAGCAGCATGTTTGTGAATCCAATATGTTTTGCCTGTAGGACGAGCAGATACTCCCGCTTTGTTGGCAGGTGTTGGTCATAAGCATTATTAACTTCATGATAAGGGACAAAGTCATGAGGTTTAGACTCCCTTTCCTTTTTTACAATTACAACATTATCATATTTACCAAACACAAACATTCCAGGGGTTGGGGAACTAGCAACCTGTTATCCCTTTCCCCTTTTCACGGGTTTCACACAATCATTAGTTTTGCCCACAGAAAACACAGTAAAAGACGTTTGTTCACCAAAAACATTAGACCTATAAATTTTTGCCACTTCCTTTGAAACATCCAAGGCAAACTTAGGAAATTCAAAACTATCAGTTTTAGACTCATTCAAAAGACCAGAATTATGACTATTATGATAATCTATGCATTCATTGTCCTGCTTTAAAACATCCTCAATGATTACTTTATCTACACATGACACAACTTTATTAGTGTGAGCAGGAGTAGCAGAAACTTTTATAGTACATGTGGCAAGTTTGCTTTCAATAGACATGCTTTCCTTTTAACCATACGTTGCAGTTTGTTCAACAGTAGACACTTTTTCTTTTTGCTCAGCAGTAAAAGGCAGAGAGATCATGTCACACATTAAAGGGGGAGGAATAGTGTGAGTGGATGGTTTGATGTTTTCTTCAGAGTAAAGTCCTAACCCTAATTTCTCTTTCATATGTCTATTTATTTCATTAGAGTTATAAAAGTGCTGATTAGATTCCATCATTTTTGAATGAATTATCTGATATTTGTCTAAGGTAGGTTGAGCAGTACTAAGCTTAGTTCTAAGTTCTAGAACTTCTTTATTTTAATCTTCTACCTTAGTTTCAGATATTCTAAAAAGACCCTTGTAATCACTTAGTTGGCCTTTAATATATTTAAGTTCCTGTTTGGCTGCTTCATATTTTTCTCTAAAAATCCTAGTACGATCCTTATATTCTCTAACTTCTTGTTCAGTTTTCTTGTGATTCAAACTTTCATAAGTAAATTGAGATTCCCAATCTTTAATTAAAAATTGACATGTGGGATTAGAGCATACCTGACAGTTGTCTGAAGACATAGTAGTCATGGCTGTATATCAGCTATGAATGCATGATGTGTGAGCTCTTTTGATTCAGTCCGAGCTTCTTCTTCAGCAAGTATTGCAATGTGAACATCACTCATACACATTTCATCAATTTTATCAGACCACTCATAGCCAGCAGATTGCTGCACCACAAGTTCCTTGTTGTTATCAACACTCTCCTTCTTCTCAGCAGCTCCTTTCATTTCTCTTTCAACCTTCGGTTTGGTGCATTCCCGAGCATAATGCCCATACTCATTGCAATTGTAACACCTCAGATTAGCCTTATTGAAAGCAATATTTACTCCCTTTCTAGCATTCCAGTCCTTTGGTCCAGTCTTTGCCATAAATTGCTTAGCACGAAAGGCAGACATGCCCATCTGATAGGATATATCCATATTCTCGAGATCTTCAGGATTCACTTGATTCACATCATCACCTTTTAAGTCAGCTCGTAACAAGGTTCTAGCCATGAGAACTTGATAGCAACTCATGATTCCAACACCCAAAGCAAAACCAGATTCATTTGTTAGTTTGAAACATCCAGGGTCACAACATTTGATGAGCTAGCTGCACGTGACTGAGAGACAAAGGCAGTTTGATTTCCTAGTGTAGCATTCTGGTAACCACCGCTGGAAGTGGTTTGAGAAACAAATGCTTGATTCACTTGATTCAAAGAAGCTCCAACATTAGCATTTCAAGCATGTTTTTGTTTATCAACTTCAAAGGATTGAAGTGTAGACATTAGATTGGCCAGAGTAGATTTGTGTAGATCCATAGTTCTCCTTATCAACTTAATATTGCTATCCGTGCTAGGTGGCAGTGCATTCGGCAGTTTCTTATTGACTTCAACCTGGGTGTAGGTAACATCTGCTTCTCTCATAGTAGTAACAATCTTCATAAACCTTTGCATCTGATTTTTGAGATTTTCTCCTGGCACATGACAAAACATGTTGAATTCTTGTCGCGAATTTTCACGACGGCTCTCCTTCATGTCATCATTTTCCTCAATTGTGGTGATTAGTGAATCCCAAAGTTCCTTAGCAGTGGTATATTCTTTAAACCCATTTGCAATCTCATGTGATAAACCCATAGTCAAAGCTGCTAGAGCCTTAGCATCTTTCTCTATCCTATCCCAATCATCATCTGTCCAGTCTTTTTGTGGCTTTAGTGCCTCTGGTTGACCTATTACTTTTATCATGGGGACATAATTTCCACACTTAATTGATCGCATGATTCTGCATCGTGATAGTTAATGTAATTCATAAATCTGTACTTCCAGCTCATGAAATCCTTTCCTGACAAGAGCCGAGGAGGCCTAGTGTTTTTGCCAATCTTAGCATCCATTTGGAGTGTTAGTTGCGAAAAGATCAGAGTGCATTTTTCTAAAAATCTGGTTAAAATCTGAGCTGAAAACTCAAAACTGAATCGGTCCGAGAACTCAACTGAACCGAACGGAGAACTCAACTGTAAGCGAACCGAAACTATGGAAGCCCGAACTGTAAACTCTGAAAGCCGAACCAAAAACTAACACCCCGAGCCGAAAACTCAAAGTCGAACCGAAGTCTCTAGAGACTGAACCGAAATCTCATAAAGTCCGAACCGGGAACTCGTAAACGAACCGAGAACTCGATAATTCTGAACCGAGAACTACCAAATCCAACCAAGAACTGTTAGAAATGGACCAAGAGTTAGAAATGAACCGAAAACTCAATAGACCGAACCGATCGTAGAGTCGAACCAGATACTCCTAACGAGTTGAATACTTGCAGAGACTGAACCGGAAATCTAAATCCGAAGTGAGAACTTATTGATATTGAATCGAAACCTCGAATTTTGGTCGAAAAATAGCTAAATCCGAACCGAGGGCTCTCTTACTTACCCGAAAACTCTCAGTCCAGTGCGTAGACCTGCAATTTTTTAAGAAAAATGCAATCCTGCAAAAACTTGTTAAATGATGCGCAAGAGTGTGTATATATATATATATATATATATATATATATGCAAATTTGACTTGTAAATTTATAAACCTAAATTACCTTATGACTACGCATGCATATATAGGAAAGCGGACCTATCGTATGGTAGCACAAAAAGAAACTCAGGGTCGACCTAAGGAAGCAATGGTGTAATCAATCTAAACCTAGTTATCATCATCAGGATTCTGTCACAATTCCTAATAACTGTTAGAAAGTAAATAAGAAAATAGAATGAAGGTAGCAATAACAATGTAGATGTAAAATCAGAATAAAGAACATATGTCATCTAAGACCTATCACTATTCATGCGTTACCTAGACCTGACGTTGACATTTGTAAGTAACTGTCTAATAGATTTATAGTCGCTAAACTCATAAATCAACAATTAAAACCACAGCCATAATGAAGTATCCACGAATTAATGACCTACCTACAGGACACTAAACACATGATCTAAGACCTAGGATCATAGACCAATCCTACTCTGATTAACCATGATAGACTAATAACTTATAACCCAATTACATGCAATAACATATGCAATATATTTAGTCATTTCACTATTCTGTTACCGAAGACATGGAAGCTAAGATCCACGACCAAGCATAAAGACATACTTCAAACAATACAGATCATTGAACATGCATCTTCACCATTTCCTATCCAGGCTCGCTAGAGTTCCTAAACACATATTGATATCGCTAGATTACCAACTAAGAAATAGCATCAATTTAATGAGAAGAAAACGTCTATCCTACCAACCAAACCAAATACTACTAGGAATGGATTAAACACATCATTCAACAACACATATTCAACATGCAAAGGGGATCATAATCATTATACTACAATCATTATCTAAAATATTGTCAATGTCAAATCATAGGTAAAACGGTAAATAGATCACATTGTCTCAGATGACATCAAGAGAGTTAGCCTCTCATAGGTAAACAACAGAAAACAGCAACTAAAATGGAATTAAACATGATTGTAAGCGCAAACCAAAGTCGATCAAGAGCCGAATCTTCGAATAACTTGATATCTCGATCAATCGAACACTTCTGGCCTTGAATTCTGTGACTTCTAGCTTCTAGACTTCTCTGTAACTGAACTATATTGGTCTCTCACATGTAACCCTTGAAATGACCAAATGGTTAGGTATTTATAGTGAAAATTTAGGGTTTCAGAAATTGGTCATAACGACTCCTTACGTGGTTACAGGCCGTAAATGCCGCCATGAATTGACGAATTAGGGTTTCTTCGGTGATCCTTGAAACGGGCCATAATGACCATCACGGGTCGTGATGTGGACAAAAAGTCAGATCTTTGAATTTTCTTCATTTCAGCCCCAAAACTTCGTAAAATCCTCAAATATCACTTTGGCCCCTTCTAATTACCTGTTTAAGACATTTCACAAGAAACAAGGGTAAAATAGACCAAAATAATACATAAACTACCAACAATCATGGGTGTTTGACTAGTAAAATAATGTGTAATTCAAAGCACGTCATTAAAAAATGTTAATAACTTGAATCCAGATATCGTGTAAGCCTTGAAACGCATGTTTCTTGGCTCTGATACCAATTATAGGATCGTGAAACGTCCAACAAAGAATAAACACTTACTTGAATGATAAAATCACAGGAAACAAGTGATAAGATCAAACAAGTTGTATTGCACCTTTAGAACAGAAACTGGTTGAGAGAATATAGCATCAACAACCTTAAACAAGTAGGTGATGATTTGCTTATATAGATTTCGAAAATCATCACCTTTTGAACCCTAATTTCGACCAGGCCTCACTAATACCCACTAATCCATATATAATTTAGCCTATAACGTCTATCTAAGCCCACTATTAATTACAAACAAAACCCCGTTAACTAGAAATAATATCTAAAGCGTAAGCCTCCAAAATAGTCCTTTACATAGATCAATTTCAAGCTATGGATCCTTTTGTTCTCCCTCTGGTTAGTGGATGTTTGCTACTAAACAGGCTTTGCATGTACCATCCATGGTGATCTAAGGCATTTAAGAGTGATAAAGAGGTAAATCTAGGTAGGAATCACTTTGATTGTGCTCTAGAACTTGTTTTCTTGGAAATCTTCATCTAATCTGAGTTTTGATGGCGCATGCATTGCTAGATTTGGAAATCTAGAGCTAGCAAGGAACAGATTGGGGGAAAACTCTGCTTGAAAAGCTTATGTATAAATTTTGGTGCATAAGGTACAAACATTCAATGCATGCAAGTACAATTTCTTGATTTGGCTACAATTGGAGTTTTGATCTAGGAAACCTGACCATATGAGTGGCTAGATGTCACAAAATATAAGGTTTGGTCGTGATACGGAAACCCCATTGTTGTGCATTAGGTGTTGGAACCAAAAATGGACATTTTGTGTTATTTGGTAATTGGGTTGATGACACGGGACAATCTCAGTGGCTTATGGCCTTAAATATGAGTTTAAACATCCCCAAGTGGAGACTACCGTGCTAGAATATGTTGTGTATCACCTTCAAAATGGATTATGGTCATTTTTTAGATAAACTCGGAACCGGGAACTCTGGATTTACAAGGCCTAAGTGCCTAAAATTTTGATAATAGGCTGCTGGAACAATTTGAAATAAAATCCCATTGACAAAACGGGCTAAAACTGAGAAAATGACAAAAGTGAACTAAACGACAAAATAGTCGTTGCGGACTGCATAGGCTTCTGAATGGTCCGCCAATAGATAATTTAATACACAAGCCACAAATTATTCCCTTACATAACGATACCCTAGGCATGCATGGGATAATTGAAATTTTGCTCTCTGTACTGACTTTCAATTTGGAGAGGTACTCTGAAGAAAATGGTATTTGGGTACTGAAAATCATCATCCTCTCACTCAGGAAGCAAAGGAAAGAAGTCCAGGCAGCACTGAGCCGTCCAGTTATCCCTTTGAGCCCACCTTGATTAGGTTATGTTGTATCGCCGTCAGCGTCCTCAGGAACACACCACAATATTAGGAGCAGAACTTTGATATCCTGTGTCCGTCACGGAATCGTGTGGGAGCGCGTATCTCTGTCAGACTGATCCCATAGATACATTTGACACAGAAGGAGGCTGATGCCGGATTTCCAGTAGCCGCAGTCGCACCACTAGTGGACCTCAATGATGATGAGGAGGAGCCTGAGGAGCAGGCAAACGGTGTTGAGCCTTAACATCAGTATCCAGAGCCCAGCAATCCGGTAACCATCTGGCTATCGAACTCTCAGCTGGCCATTTTGTGATCTATCACTCACAGTACCATGAGTACCACGTGTACACATATCATGTCTATGCACCATCTAGCTTTGTCACTGGAGCGAATGACAGACCCGACGATTCTGAACCCATGGTGGAAGTGTCGATCATTACCATAGCCGTAGCAACCATTGTTTCAGGGCAGCGAGTTCCACTCTCATATCCTCCTTTTGCCCATTGCCAGCGTCATCCCTATGTGGCAGGAAGTCTAGAGGCCCAGCGAGCAGGGCTTGTCTCTGACCGATACTCATACTCACCTCCTATGGATCCTTACTATGCTTACCCTCCTCCTCCTCACCTTACATGATGCCTTCGTACCCTTATGTCCCATATGTTGAGCCTCATCATTCTTTGTTCCTTGGACCTAATTATCCATTTCCCTATTCACCATACAAAGTGGAAGCAGGACCCAGTACTCCAGACATCGCCGCACTAGTTGAGCAGAACCGTGCCCTGGTAAGTGAGAATGCCGAGGCGAAGAAGAGGGAGAAGACCATGGAAAATTTTTATCCAAAGCTTCGTCAGCCTTCGGGGAGGCCAGCACGTATGGTTCTTGGGATGGGCAAGAAGAAGCACCATTAACTGGATTATGTGAAGATTGGTATGGTTGTAGAGTGCTGGTGCTATGCATGGTTGCAGTAATTCTTTCCTTTATCATGTTGGTTTTCTTGATCGTGGTTGATGTATTTCAGATGTGTGTTGTGATTAAGCATGGAAACGAACCGAACGTTCAGTGAACAGTTCGTGAACCGTTCGGCGGGAAGTTCGTTTATGTTCATTTATTTACTAAATGAACGAACACGAACAAATTTTTTTTGTTCATTTAATAAAATGAACGAACATGAACTACTGTCTCATTCATTCATTTATGTTCGTGAACGTTCGTTTA
>JBCNJP010007419.1:0-13283 GCA_039602395.1 Deinandra increscens subsp. villosa
GAATCAAGGAAGCATAAAGACAGTAAAGACAGGTTCGACACAGGCTTCGACAAACCAGCAGAAAGTCAAATCTGAAGCTGCAGTCAAAGCAAAGAAGCAGACACAAGGCAAACCAGCTCCATATCAGCCACCAAAGACAAATGGGTACACGTCTGACTTCTATCTAAAGAAGCAGACTTGTTTTAATTGTGGCATCGCTGGTCATATTGCTAGAAACTGTCTTTATCGCCCCTATGAACCCTATTTTCCGAAAAGTCAAAGGGTTTCATCTCAGGAGTCTGTAAAGTCTAAGCCCATGAAGGTGGAAAAACCTAAGGCAATGAAGACTGTTACTCCTAAGGTTAAACCCTCTGATCAACATTGGGGCGCTGCCAAAGCTGAAAGAAAATCTATAAATCAAAACAACAGCTTTCCAAGTTACAAAAATTTTCAAAAACAGGTGAAGAAACCAGTTTCAAAACAACCAAAGCTTGAAAAACCCAAGGTTACCCCAAGGTAACTAGAACTGTTTTAAAAAATAATTCTAAAATGCAGAAGGTTGAAATACCTAAAGTCACAACTCAAAAGGTGACTAAAACAAAAAACTGTTTTGAAAAGTGAATCTAAAACGAAGAAGGTTGAAATACCTAAGGTCACAACTCCAAAGGTGACTAAAACAAATGTTAAATCACCTGGAATTTGGAAACCAAAAATCAAGGCAGCTCCATCCCAACTTCCTGATTTTTCAAAGGGGATGTTCTTACAAGAAGTATCCTTTATTGATTCCTCAGGTGTACCCAGAAAAACAATGGCCTGGGTACCAATGGCTAACTAATCTCTCACTCTGTGCAGGAACGATCATGGAGGATTATCACTAACGTTTTTATTACTAATTTGTTTGTTGATAAGTGATTGTTCCAGGCACAGTTTAGGAGACGTATCTTCATGTCATGTCAAGTAATCTATACAATGGAAGGTATGTCTCTTTGAGAGGTAAAAGGTCAAAATCAGCATGAAAGGTACTGTTCTTAACTTGGTTGTGTGAATGAAGCGGCAAAGGGTGTTTTGAGTCAAACCAAATTTCCTAAAATTTTCACTTGGTGATTGATTGTTGAAGTGTTTGACTTCAGATGCAATGAAGTGTGCATGTCATGAAACCCAATTTTCAAAAATTTTCAAATCAATACTTTGAAAGTTAGCTTGGCCAGATATCTTCAAAATTTTGTGTTTTGTTCTTTTAAGTGTGTTTGTGTGTTTTATTTTTTATTTAAAAAAAACTGATGTTCACAAGATTGTGACATTAAAAATCAAAAAGCAAGGGGAAGAAATGTAAAGATGAAGAAAAAGTTGACCCCTCAAAAATAGTGTGCTTTTCAATTTTTAATTGTTTGTGTCTTGTTTTTGAGAAGTTTAGGGGAAGTAAAATGAATGTCCGGGTTGGAGATGGCTGACACGCGTAAGGCGGAAGTGAAAGGCAAGCTCCACGGTGATATGCTCGGTAGGCTCGACCTAAACTTATGACCTCCAATGTAAGTGCAGTGAACTTAAAAGATATATATGTTTAGTTTCCCATCCCAGGTTGCATGGTTTAAAAGACTGAGTCCCAGCAAAAATGGGTTGAGAGTGGTAATTACCTAGTATTCACTCTCTCACACGCCATGTCTCTGCTGTCATGACTACACCACATAATAAAAAGAAAAGAAAAAGAAATGAAAAAGAAATTAAAAAAATGAATATGAAAAAGAAAAGAGAATGAAAAATAATCACTCAGTTGGTCTTCTTTGCGTGCTTAGCGGCCGACCTGATCACCAACTGATGGTTAATGAAAATAAGTGGTAGTCATAACTGTGTTGCATGGTTCCTCAAGCTGGGGGTTTGTGAATCCTCAATAAACTCTGAGGTTGGGTAGGTTTTGCTGTGTACGCTTGGGTGTGGGGACAATTAAACATGATGGTAATATTGTACTATATTAAGCATGACGCATTCGGTTGGGATTAAACGGGTTTGAGTTTAAAGCGGACAAACATACCGGCAATCACCTGGACTAGTTGAGTAACTGAAGCTGAAAAGGGTTCCTCAGTCAGATTCATACGGTTTGATCCCTTGTAAACTTTCTCATGTTTGGTTTGGTAAGTATTTGTTTAGTTTTTATCTTTCGTGTGTGAGTCGTTAAGTTCTTTTTGGTGTGTTTTCGTCTTGGCCAGGTTGATTTGAGAAGTCAAAATGTGTTTTTCATGGGTTTTAATGCATGACAATATGCCCCCGACAGATCTTGACAAATTTTTAGGGGAAGGAGTATGGGATAATAAGTATTATCCGAAGGGAACTCGAGGATGATACTTATTATCTAATGGAAAAGACTTCCTCCGTCAGATCTTGACAAATTTTTAAGGAGGAGAGGATAATAAGTATTATCCGAAGGGAACTCGAGGATGATACTTATTATCTAATGAAAAGACTTCCATAATACATAGTATCTGAAGGGAACTCGAAGATAATATGTATTATCTCAGGGGAAGTCCTTAGCTGAGGGGAAGTTATCAGCTAAGGGGAAGTCTTTAGAGGTCTTGGGTTCAGGGGAAGTTTTATAGAAAACCCGTAATCTATATTAGGGTTTTTGGTTAAAATTATGTTAATTTGAATCAACTGAACAGATGATAATTACCTCCTAACCCAAAGACCAGTCATCAAATGTCTGGTGGAGTATATTTTTTCAAATGAGTGTCAGACAGGTTGATGATAGAAAGATGCTGCTGCTGCTGCTCAAAGTTAAAGAACCAGCCGGACAAGACTACCATCTGAATAAGCAAGTGTTCAGGGGAAGTTGTTGGTTTCTTTACAAGCTTCTAGAAGATTATCAAAGAAGATGTTCACAAGCTTAGGGGAAGCAGAAGACTTCAAGTCTCGTTGAAGAAAGTGATGCAGAGAGCAGTCAGAGATCATGAAGATCCAAGTTCAACAATCAAATTCTTCAAAGTTAGGGGTTTTCAAAATTTCAACCCTCTAATTTTTGAAGATTCAAGACAGTTACCGAAGATTCAGCAAGAACCAATTCATTCATGAGAAGCAAGTCAATGAGAATCCTCCATCTCATTAACTTGTTCATTTCAAGAAGTTCAAGCTGATGCTGATCAAGAGGAAGTCCCAAGTGCCCGTTATGAAACCCAATGAAGATTTCTGCGGAAAGAATCCTCATCAGCATCTATGCCAGCCAGTCAAGAAGAAGAATGTTCAAAGATTGAAGACATTTAATATCACAAGCCTAGGGGAAGATTGTAGAGGCTAGATTATGAGGCTTGTAATATTAAATAAGTTGGGCTGGGCTTAGAGGGTTTCATTAGAATCATAGGCTAGTTTGCTATTGTATTTAGGCTAGTTTATGATTGGGTTTGGGTTTACTATTGGGTTTATGATCCACAAGGGGCCCAATAGTAAACCCATTGGGGTGCCTATATAAACCCCTCTAGACCTCCTCATTTGAGGTTGCTGAGTTTACGATTTAGAGAGGAGCAGCCTAAGGTGTTTACGATCAAGATTACGATCGTAAACCCAAGAGTGAGAGAGAGTTTACGATTGACAAGTTTTGTACCCGACAAGTTTTCTTGTGTGCAAAGATCAAGTTTTTATTGTTTATATCATCGTATTCTTCGTGTTCTCTTCATCTTCTCTATCTTGAATCAATCACCTACGAGGATTCCGCACTCGTTTGTGATATCAATATCGTGTTTTGGTAGATTTTCTGGACCTACAGTCTCTAAGTGCACGATCAAACATAGATGTTATTGCCGTGATGACTCGTTCAATAGGATATGGCATTTCAGGCAGAAAGAACCGAGTCGATGACGGCTCTGAAGAAGTAGGTGGTACTTGTTCTTTGTGAACCCAATTAGAAATCAATGATTCATACCAATTCCAGTTACCATTGTTTCTTCCACGAACAATGAAGGGTTGTCCATACACATGACCCTCGGACGTTATCCTCCGATTTCCATGGGTCGGGATAGTAGGACCCGATGCAATACGCCTACTGGTGACAGATGGGGATGATGATGATGATGATGATGATGATGATGATGATGATAAGCAAGCGGATATCCATCCAGCCATGTCTGCATATATATATATATATATATATATATATATAGGGTTAGGTTCAAATGAGAACTTTTTCTTTTGAGAACTTTTGAGAACCAATTTGGGCCACTAATTTTCAAGGGGGAGCATTCAAATTCATGAGGGGGTTTTCCATATATATAAACTAGTGGCTAAGATTAGTTCTTTTTAGTTCTCAAACCCAATTAGTTCTCAAATGATCCTCTCCCTATATATATATATATATATATATATATATATATATATATATACTAGGAGGTACCCGCGCGTTGCGGCGGCGACGGTTTATAGGGCGTTATTCGTCATTTGTTCGCTTGTTATGGCGGCACGACAATTTAAATTGAGATATTCGTCTTTTGTTCGCTTGTTATGGCGGCACGACAATTTACATCGACGTATTCGTTTTTTTAGAACTCAAACAAATAACAACAAACACTCGAATTGAAATATATATTGGTCACAAACATAGTAATTTAAAACCAAATGAGTTGTAAGATAGAAGTCATCAATATAGTTTTAAGATATCAGTAATAACATCGTACTTTTAAAATCAAAATCCGAGGGTCAATGAATTCCATAGTAAGGAATTCAATCCATGTCGTACGTCATGCAATCAGTCATAAACAGTGTTTTAAGTTGAATTCATGAACATATTATTTAATTTAACTATTAAATTTGAATTACCATGTACATACGACACATTAAGCGAGTTAACTTTCATGTTTAAGTTTTGTCTTAACAAAAACTACTAAGCGATCTAATGTTTTTGCAAGTAATCGCTTCCCTGTGATTAAAATATACAAGTACTTAAGTGTGGGAAACAACAAGATGATGAAAATGCAAATTATGATACAAGATGCATAAAGAACTTTCAGCTATCAGCAGAGTGCTACAGATTTAGATATAGTTGAGATTCACTCCTCCATTTGCAAGATAACTCCTCCAAATCCCATGACCCTTGACAATGGGTTCTGCATACCCAATTCATCAATGAATGGAACAGATCAAAGGTCACGGCGCGGGTTTTGCCTAAATTTTTTAGTAAGATGCTTGATAAAAACAATCCATTTGTTGAAAATAGAAAAAGAACATACTGATTGATAAGTGTAACTCTGTTGTCAAAAAAAAAAAAAAACTTATTGTAACTTTATAAACCGTTTACATGTAACACATCACAGGTGTAAAAGTTTATAGTACCTATTCAGCTATTCTTTACAATAATACAGTTTCAAATTTTCCCGTAAATGAATTCCCTTCAATTATGAGCTTGAAATATTGTTTTTTTGGCCTTGCTTATGAAACTACCGGAACAACAAACAAATACAAAAAGGAACAACAAATGAGAAACAAAATATACAAACCTCATCTCTATATTGTCTATCAATGCTACCTGCAAATTCATAATATTGAAGAAATTAGTACTAATGAACAAATGAACAGGTTGATACAAGCACATTCTACAGGTAGCAAATATTTTCGAAATATTTTCCTTTAGGATAATCACATTAATCATTAGTTAATAGCTAAAACTACTTAAACTTTACCTGATGAACAACATCCCAAATTATGTTGTGAATTAATACATACGATGCCAAAATTACAAAAAGAAAGCACTACAAAACAAATTATAATGTGTGAGCAAATACATACAATGCTATAAAAATTTCACCTAAAGATGAGGAACATCCATGATGCTACATACCATAATAAATTTTTAATAATACTCTCTGCATGATTCAAACATTTAATTTCAATAATACTCTATGAATTTTCCATAATAAGGCTTCCCTTTATGAATTGAATAAAACCAAGATCATAAGAGAAAAGAATTAGATAAATGAATAAATAAGGCAAGATGGAACTGAAGTCCTAAATCAGTGTATGGAAGTATTTTCCATGATGCAGCAGATGCTTGGCACCCATATACCTGGTCTAACTTCTCCCTTATTACAAAGGCGGAACCATTAATAGTTGTTGTATCTCATAAATCTCTTTTGGTCATTAGATTTCAGCCTCCAACAGTCCTTAATAATGACCAACTGTGGCATTTTTTACATTGTCCATTCTTAAACAAAAACCTAAGAATTCAAGTATACCTTTTCCAGTGAAGTTGCAATATTTCCCACCTTCATTCAAGTATACCCTTTTCAGATTGTACATATGTGGTTTTAAGCAGGCATGGCGGAAATTGATACCAGAATCTCTGCACTATGTGTGGCCTCGGCAGTTCTTTTGTAAACTGATATTGTGCTTCCTCTTACTTGGCCACCTAATTGTGACTGTTTTCAACAGAAATTAAAATTAAATGATACACTTTCATGTAGAAAATCACATATGAGTCCTTGTATCTATTAACAAAAATATAAGATAATTATAGATTGTAAAATGGTTAGGCAGGTTGGGAAACATGTCTAAGTTGGGGATGTTAACACAAATCAGAATATGGCCTGGCCGGATTGGGTTACATTCTTAGCTCAGTTCATAAAACACCAATCATATAGATGTGTAAAGGATTGGAAAATACAAGAGAAAAGCATGATAAATGTTATTAATTCCTGATGGCTTGCTTAGCCCAAACCTAAACCAAACAGTGGGCACCAAATTCACTACATTAATAATTTAAATTCATACTACTGATGACATAATATTGTTCATTTACCATAGTTGTAGATGATTGGAAATTTGCAGGCTCCAAAGTTCTCATGTTTTCAGCTATCTACTTCCCATAAGGACTTGACAAAGTGACACTTTTCTTAACCTCAGTATTCTCATAAACCTGTTTAATTATCAACAAATATTCACTTAACATGTCTTTTTGGTCACCAAACATTTTGCATTGATAAATCATGAATTGAACCATATTTTCTTCTATTTTTTACTAAAATAAAAGTCTGATGTACCACACCTGTTAATAAATACAAGGGAAGAGTTCTTGTCAAACACTTTTACTTTGCTCAATAGTAGCATTCTTCTCACCGGTTAACTTTGTGATGAGAGATCTCACCTGAAAATCCATGAGCATGTTTAACCCAACTCATTTCTTTATAGAACACCAATTACCTCTTTATTTTATTTTTTTACATGATAGAGTAGAAACTGTTATGTGATATTGTTAAATGATTATACCAAATTAGTACAACAAAATCATACTTGAAACAAATTTATGAGATTCATGCATCAAGTAAGCCACCAGCAAAGAACATAATAAAAGAAATAGTGCAAATAAAAGTAATAAAACCCATGAAATGAATGTTAAAAGAGAGTAAGAACCTTTCATTTGGATTTACTCTAGCAACTACTTCAGGGTCAATGTGGAATGCGATCGGGAAAAACCATTTTCTTATGCTCATGCTATCTCTTGTAAAGTTGATTCCAAGAGTTGGCTCGTAATTATCTGATGTAAGTATGGAACTGTTTTGATAAAATAATCACTTCCAAATTAACATGACATTGCTTTGATAGATTAGCTAATATTGGCTTTATATTCAAAAGTTTGTGACCTCACCTTATAACTCTACCAACTGAAATTCATAACCAAACACATGGAAGGTATTAAGATTACATTACATGTCAATAAGAATCGCAATGCAAATATATGGGGCAATTGATGGAAAATACCTCAAATCTTCTAGAACAAAACCGGGTGAAATAAGAAACCATAAAAGACTCGAACCTTACCATCAATTGAAAATGTAGGTACGGGAGTAACATTCTTTGCAAACGCTATGAATCAACAACAAATACGAAGGTGAAGAAACAAACTGAATCAAAAAACAACTTACAACACGACTTCTTGATATTTAAAGGGAAGAACAGGGACAATGGTCTACATCTGCAAAACTAATCAAAGAAAGCAGTAAACGAAAAACAAAATCGATGAACCCATAAACTAATTGAAGATGATTTCAAACCTGGGTAAGAAAGCACCATCAAACAACCTTCACCTGCGAAATCAATCGATTATTACGTTTTCACCATTACGAAACGTCCAATTAAGAAACTTGAATAGATTTAGGGTAAACACGATCTGAAGCTTGAATTTCGAACGCGGAGAGAGATTAAACGCAGAGATCTGAATCTGAAACTTGATTTTTTAGAACGCAGAGAGAGAAAGGCAGATCTGTGAACAATTATCCCTTGTTGGTTTTCCAGAAGCGGATACCTGCAGTCCTGTGTTTCAGATGAATTTGAATTTAGGGCTACATTTGGTGGAGCGGGGTTTGACTGTAGCCCTGATTTCTTGTGATGGCGCTTCTGATTTCTTGTACGATTATGGAAGAGAGAAGAAGCAACAGAGTGTATGAAAGGAAAAGGGAAAAGTAGTTTTTGTTTAGGGTTGCTTTTTCTTGTACGGTTATGGAAGAGAGAAGAAGCAACAGGCGTATGAAAGGGAAAAGAAGAAACAGGTGCGGTCGATGGGTTTGAACCGGAACTTCACCCGGTCCGACAAATACATAAACCCTGATCTTTAAAGCTTTGTACACTTGTACATGAAGCAACACATATTGTACCTCTTAAATTTCACTTGTACCTTATGCATAAATAATTGTACATCTTAAATTTCAACCACTTTGATACAATATGTATAATAAGATAGTAGATATATATATATATATATATATATATATATATATATATATATAATTTTTTGGATTTTTATTAAAATCCAAGGGTTTCATACCCTTATTTCATGTAGATTTATATCATTAACATCATTCCAAGATCAAATACTTAGCATAACATAATCTTAAACACATGAAATCACATAAAATTACATAAAATCATAGATTTTGTTCATGCATGTATCATCCATGTTACTAGTTTAAGATTTCTTCAAGAACTTGGTGTTTCATCTTTAAACATTCATTAAATCTTTCACAAAACTCAAGTTTTAGGTTTAGATTTAACATGCATGTGGGTTTTTAGATGATCAAACCCTAACCCTAAGCTCAACACACACAAACACACACACTAACACACACTTCACGATTTTTGTGTGTGTGTGTGTGTTTTCACACAAATCATTATGTGTTGAAGCTTTTACCATTCAAATCCACCATAACTTATCAATATTTGATGTTGGTTCTTGGATTTGAAGGTGGGTTTCGAGATTTTGAAGAAACTAGATGAAGTTTCTTACCTTGAATATAGAGAGAGAAAGTAAGTTTCTTGAGTGTTCTTGAATTTTCTTGAGTTTGGATGAAGATTGATCTTGAGTGTTCTTGAGTGTGCGTGTGTTTTTAGAGCGAGAGTAGAAGTGAGGTGAATGAGAGGGGGAGGGGATGTTGGGCCGTAAATAAGAGGGAGAGGGGAGGAGGTGTAATTTTTTTTTTAAACTTGTTTAGGTGCATGTGTGTGTAGAGATTTAAAAATCTAGTAATGATAACCTATTTATTAGGCTATACCCCCAAAAGGTCATTCATAAGGACCTCAAAAACAGAAGGGCTACGAAGAAGCACCTCCCGAGGCGACGGGCTACGTGGAAGCCCTTGCCCTCGATGACGGGCCAAGGACGCCACCTCGGGTATCGCCCTGGCGGAAGGGACAAAGGCAAACTCGGCAATGGGAATAAGCGAACGAGTGTAGGGGATCTAGCCAACAAGAAGGACAGGCAAGTACGAGGTAGTACGATGGGACAACTGATGTAAATGGCATCTCCACCAGTCCAGCCTGTTTCTCGACGCTCCAAGCCCCTGCAACTCCGTCAAACATTTAATGCAAGGAGAGGAGACGTAAGAGGGGAAATGACCACTTCGCCCTCGAAGACCACTATATAAACAACACTTACACAACCGGGTAAAAGGATCCAAACTCTGAAGAGCACTCTCTTTACTCACTTAATTCCTCCCCTCAAACCAGTACTTACTCTCACGCCGGAGTGTTGTCACGAAGACCCCCTTCGGGGCCCTTCGTGTCAACACTAACGGTGTTTCTGTTTTGCAGGAACCTTCACAAGGCCCATCCACGTGTAGCTAACCTCCAACAATCCTACCCCGGGATTCTGGGACGCAACATTGGCGCCATCCGTGGGACCGGAAAATACATTGGTCTAGATTCAACTAAAAACAATGGATGAGAGTGAGGGAGTTCGTGCTCCGCCTGGGTTTGAAACACCTGGCGTGAAAGCGAAAGCCACCACTAGTATGGCTGGAGAACTCTTTTCCTCGGTGGTCAACGTGAAGAAGAGAGGAGGGGAGAACTCAGCGAGTCAAGAAGGAAACACCATCACTCCAGAATTTGTGAAAAGCAACCGTAAGGCCCTCATGGCCCAACTCCTGGAGTTGGAAAAATCAGAACAAAACCCATCAATTCCAAAGGTACTGTTTAGCAAGGAAGATTATATTGAGGGTCAGTATACTGATACAGACTCTGATGATGAGGTAGAAGTTCTCAAGGCAAAGGAGGCTGAAAAACCAGAAAACGAGGAGATGGGAGATCTCCTCAAAAAGCTGTTGTCCGCGCTGGAGAAGCAACCGCAGTCAAGCAGTCCGAAGACGGGTCCCAGCAAAGATAACAAGAGGCAGATCAAAGGGAAGGACCCTATGTCGCTCCCCTACAGGCCATCGGAGGTGGGGGACATTTCCAAGTTCACAGATAGGATTTCTGAGGCCCCCTTACAGCCAAAGTTAAGGTTGCCTCCCTCGGTGTCCGCTTATGACGGAACTCAAGATCCTGAGGACCATCTTCATGCCATAAAGGCAGCGGGGACGGCAGGGGCTTGGAGTATCCCAACATGGTGTCATATGTTCGTCTCCACCCTGGCCGGAAATGCAAGGTTGTGGTTTGACACCCTTCCCCCAAAAAGCATTGATAGTTATGAGGAGCTCAGAGGGAAGTTCCTCAGGTACTTCAGCCAGCAGAAGAAAACTACCAGAAACCCAAACGCGATCCTCCACATAAGAAGAAAAGACGATGAAACCCTGGAAGAATTCATGAATAGGTACATCGAAGAAAGCATGTACATCCGAGATATCCCGGAAGTCATGAAGATAAGCGGCTTCATCCAGGGGGTTAGAAACTCCCAGCTGTGTGAAAAGTTAGGGGAAGAGTTCCCAAGCTCCTTCGACGATCTCATGGACAGGGTTCGAGCCTACATAAGGGGAAAAGATAAGGGACAAAAGGCCAAGGAGTGGGGGGCCAGAAAAGATAACTCGAGCAGTTACAGCAAAGGAAGGGACATAAACGAAGCCCGTCAGGGTGGTCCCCACTCAAGAAGGAACTCGCCAGAAAAGAAGCCCTCCTACTCGCCATACCCGTCAAAAGGAAGTCGCTCATATGAATCATCGTCAGGTACGCCACCCCATTTCGAAAAATTTACTCCATTACTTAAATCCCCCAGTGAAATATTCGCCACTGAGAAGGACATGCTGCCTTTTGGTAAGCCCCATCCTAACAAACACGGAAGTAAGGCCCGTCCTGGGGAATATTGTGATTACCATCGAGGAAATGGGCACGCGACTGATGACTGCATATAGCTAAGAAAGGAGATAGAAGTTGCCATTAAAACAGGCAAACTGTCACATTTGGTGAAATAAATCAAAAACCCAGAAAAACCTAGAGGCAAGGAAGGGCCCCCGAGGGAAGAGCCCCAGTATATAGACATGGTCAGAAGACAAATCGGCGAGGAAGAAGCTCCTCAGCGAATAGTCAGGCACAGACCGTATGACAACGAGAAATGGCTTGAAAGGCCCATCACTTTCGCGGCTTTGGGAGCCGACGAGGCCTAAGAAGCTCCTCTTAATGTCGCTGCTGACATAGCAGGGCATCGGGTGGCCCGGATCCATGTTGATGGAGGAAGTGGGACGGAGATTATGTACGAGCACTGTTTTGTGAAAATGAGGCCAGATATCAGGGCAGGGGTCCAAGAAGATTACACACCCTTAATAGGATTCTCAGGAGAAATGGTTAGGCCCTTGGGGAAGATAACATTGCCCTTCACCATCGGGGAAGGCTTCACAAAGAGAACCATCAACCTGACATGGTCTATAGTAAGAGCCCCGTCGAAGTACAACACCATCATAGGAAGGCCCGCTATCAGGGCCCTCAGGGCTCTCACATCAATGGCACATGGTCTCATGAAGTTCCCAACACCAGGAGGAATAGCGATTGTTGGCTCAACATCAGAAATAGTGGCAACTGTTGATATCCTGCCAAAACTGGTGCCTAAAACGGGATAGAGGAATGGATGGTGTGTGACAGGTACCCCGAGCAAACCATAAAGGTGGGCTTGCAGCTTTCCGAAAAATGGAAAACTGCTCTTAAGGAGCTGCTGATTGCAAACAGCGATATATTCGCGTGGCAATGTGGAGACATGGAAGGAATCCCATCAAGGTATATTGAGCACCACTTAAGCATACCACCCGGAACAAAGCCCGTCAGGCAGAAAAAGCAAAGCCTATGTGAAGAGCACGCCAAGGTAGCTGCTGAAGAAGTTAAGCAGCTACTTGCAGCTAATATCATAAGAAGAATCAGGTACCCGGAGTGGATAGCAAATCCTGTCATGGTAAAAAAACCCGATGGCTCCCTGAGAATGTGCATAGACTTCTCGGGACTCAACGAGACTTGTCCAAAAGATTGCTATCCCCTTCCTGAAGTAGATGCAAAGATTGATGCCCTGGCCTCCTTCCCAATAAAATGCTTCTTGGATGCTTACAAGAGCTACCATCAGATCCGAATGGCCAGGGAAGATGAAGACAAGACTGCTTTCCATGCTCCAGATGGTACGTATTGTTATACAAAAATGCCCTTCGAGCTGAAAAATGTAGGGGCTACGTATCAAAGGCTCATGGATTGGCTCTTCCAAGAGCAAATCGGAAGGAACCTGGAGGTCTACGTTGATGACCTAGTAATAAAAAGTCAAAGAGAAGGCGATATGATAGAAGACATAGAAGAAACTTTCAACACTCTCAGGGAAGTGAATATGAAGTTAAATCCAAGTAAATGCTCCTTCGGGGTGGAAGAGGGCAAGTTTCTGGAAGTAATCGTAAAGAAGGACGGGATACAAGCCCGTCCCGAAAAAGTGGCCGCCATTGAAAACATGAGGTCCCCAAGGACTCTGAAGGAGGTGCAAAGTTTGAATGGTCAGCTTGTGGCCCTGGGAAGGTTTATATCAAGGCTAGCAGACAAATCAAGGCCCTTGGTTAAAACTTTGAGAAAGTGTATCAAGAAGCACCAGTTTGTATGGACTAATG
>JBCNJP010007420.1:0-18712 GCA_039602395.1 Deinandra increscens subsp. villosa
TCTACATCCAACTTCTTATTCATAAAAAACACTTTTTAACAAAAATTTTTTTGAAAACACTATACCTCTAATCGCTATGTTAGCTATCTAGAACACTTTTTTTTTTAAATTTTGTAGTGTTTTTTTTTTGGTATTTTTTTCGGTTTATTTTTAAAAAAAACAACAAAAGAATTTATTTTTTTCTAAAAACACCATTCATCTAGACGCACCAAAACACACATTTATTTTGACAAAAAAAATAATTTTTTTCAATATTTTTTAGCATTTAAAAAAAATAATAATAACCGTCATAAAAATAAAAAAAATGTGTTCTAGAAATAATATATAGCGATTTGACATATGATGTTTTTATTTTTTTTTAAAGAAAGTGTTTTTTTTTAAATGGGGTTGGATGTAGAGGATGTATGGATTTTGGTTGATATATTCTACCACAACTCTCTCTCTCTCTCTCTCTCTCATATATATATATATATATATATATATATATATATATATATATATATATATATATATATATATAGGGTGAGGTTCATTGTAGATATCCCCATAAGTGTAGACAGGTAGAAGCCCTATTTCACTCATATGTGAAATTTTCTGAACAATGAATAAAAGGAAAAAAAAGAAAAAAGAAATTAATCATAACTTGATCTAATGGTGAAAAAAGGTGGCTACCTGTTTACACTTATGGAAGTGTCTACAATGAACTTTTCACTATATATATATATATATATATATATATATATATATATATATATATAGGGTAAGGATCCTGCGAAAACTCTTCTTTTTGCGAAAACCTAAAAACTAACACTAAAACATTCATAACTTTTACATACGTTAATATTTTTCTAGGAAACTTGCACCAAAAATTTTAAAATTCTATTGTCTTTGATTCTGGAAAAGAAATTGATATTTCGAAAAAAAAAATATTAGTGCACATGTGTATTATTAGTGCACATGTGCACCATTTTTATTAGTACTACACAAATGAGAATTGTCATGCGAAAACATATTGTTTAGGTTAAAAACATTTAAAAAAACTAAAATATTCATAGAACTAATGATAATTCTACATATGCACTATAACTATTAGTTATAGTGCACATGTGTAGCATAAAATTTAAAAAATTTTAAAACGTTAAATATATTTTCAGAGTTAAAGATAACACAATTATAAGATTTATGGTGCAATCTCTCTTTTAAAATATTAACGTATACGACACGTATAAAGTGCTTTTTTATTAGTGCACATGTGCACTAATAAAAAACCACGAAAAACTAACAAAATTATAACGTATTTGATGCGATTTTTCTAAAAAAAAAATGAATGCATACTATATGTATGAGTTTTATTATTAGTGCACATGTGCTCTAATAAAAAAAACGAGACGTTAAAGTTTTTTTAAATTTTTTCCAGAATTAAAGAACTCATAATTCTAAGGTTTTTGGTGCAATTTTTTTTTTTAAATATGATCGTATGAAAAAGTTATGAAGGTTTTAGTATTAATTTTTAGGTTTTCGCAAAAATATGTGATTTTTACATGATCCTTACCCTATATATATATATATATATATATATATATATATATATATATATATAGGGAAGGGTTCCGTGTAGACCTCTATAAAACTAAATAAAAATAAAACCCAGTGTTGTAAATTTGGTTTTTTTATTACGATAAGCTTTTAAGAACCAAAAAAATAAATAAATAAATTAAAAAAACAAAAAACATTAAAAATCAAACATTTTAAGACAATGAGTTTTAAAATAATGAGTTTTAAACGCAACACTGAGTTTTATTGAGTTTAGTGAGTTTTAAACTCATTGATTTTTAAAACTCATTGTCTTAAAATGTTCAATTTTTAATGTTTTTCGTTTTTCTTTTTTTTTTAATTGTCTTCTTTTGTTCTTAAAAGCTTATCGCAAATAAAAAAACTAAATTAACAAAACTGAGTTTTATTTTTAGTGATTTTTAATGAATTTTATTGAGTTTTATAGTCTACAAAAAATAAGGGGTCTACACGGATCTTTTACCTATATATCTATTACTATATATAATACATATTGCACATGTGCACCATTTTTATTAGTACTACACAAATGAGAATTGTCATGCGAAAACATATTGTTTAGGTTAAAAACATTTAAAAAAACTAAAATATTCATAGAACTAATGATAATTCTACATATGCACTATAACTATTAGTTATAGTGCACATGTGTAGCATAAAATTTAAAAAATTTTAAAACGTTAAATATATTTTCAGAGTTAAAGATAACACAATTATAAGATTTATGGTGCAATCTCTCTTTTAAAATATTAATGTATACGACACGTATAAAGTGCTTTTTTATTAGTGCACATGTGCACTAATAAAAAACCACGAAAAACTAACAAAATTATAACGTATTTGATGCGATTTTTCTAAAAAAAAAATGAATGCATACTATATGTATGAGTTTTATTATTAGTGCACATGTGCTCTAATAAAAAAAACGAGACGTTAAAGTTTTTTTAAATTTTTTCCAGAATTAAAGAACTCATAATTCTAAGGTTTTTGGTGCAATTTTTTTTTTTAAATATGATCGTATGAAAAAGTTATGAAGGTTTTAGTATTAATTTTTAGGTTTTCGCAAAAATATGTGATTTTTACATGATCCTTACCCTATATATATATATATATATATATATATATATATATATATAGGGAAGGGTTCCGTGTAGACCTCTATAAAACTAAATAAAAATAAAACCCAGTGTTGTAAATTTGGTTTTTTTATTACGATAAGCTTTTAAGAACCAAAAAAATAAATAAATAAATTAAAAAAACAAAAAACATTAAAAATCAAACATTTTAAGACAATGAGTTTTAAAATAATGAGTTTTAAACGCAACACTGAGTTTTATTGAGTTTAGTGAGTTTTAAACTCATTGATTTTTAAAACTCATTGTCTTAAAATGTTCAATTTTTAATGTTTTTCGTTTTTCTTTTTTTTTTAATTGTCTTCTTTTGTTCTTAAAAGCTTATCGCAAATAAAAAAACTAAATTAACAAAACTGAGTTTTATTTTTAGTGATTTTTAATGAATTTTATTGAGTTTTATAGTCTACAAAAAATAAGGGGTCTACACGGATCTTTTACCTATATATCTATTACTATATATAATACATATTGCCCTAAAGGGCATTTTCGTCATGAAAAATGCTTAATCCTTAAGACGCGTACAAATAGTTATACACCATGTACAAGAGTTTAAAGCATGAAAATTAAACCATGCTTAAACCCTCGATCTTTATCAATAATTTCCGTTTAAAAAAGGAGGGTTAGAGTTGGACTTTAACAGAAAAGCACGCCTGATTAACCTCGCCGGTTGCAGCATTTCCTCGAATCGATCCACAGCCGGCTTTGAATACCCCGCTTCTCCACGCTCCCTCCCTTCCATTGGCCATCGTTTATCCGCTTCGTTACTCTTCATCTTCTCTGGCCGTCTCTCTCCTTCGATTAGGCATCTTCATCTTCAGCCGCATCTCCTATCGATTACTACGTTTGAGAAACGTATCACGCCATCTCGATTACCAATATGCATTCTCAGTTCAAATTGTTCATGAATTGCTATAAATTCGCATTTCCCTCTCGATTTCGTTCACCATCTCCATCTGGCATTCTAAAAAAAAAACCCTAGACGAATTCTTCTGCTCTTTCTCCACTTTCTTCGGCTTGCAATTTCAGGTATAATCCTTGTCTTGTTACTTTCTGGATCTGTTTTTTTCGCTTTTTTTGTTTGAGGTATAATCGTTGTTCTTTAATTTGAGGTACTTTCTCCTAGGTATAATCGGTCTATTGTTTCAATTATCTTCTGCGTGCCCTAATGTATACTCTCTGATTTTTAAATTTATACATGAACTTCGGAAAGAACATAAAGATGCTACTTGATGCGATGCTACTGCAAGAACAACTTCTACTTGATGTGATGCTACTACGTTTGTCTCTTTAAATCTGTTTCCTCATCATTTCTTGAACCCAATATCAGGTTTTATCTTCTTCCATTTTGGGTTGTTGCCTTTTTTGCTACTTTCTTCATCAATCAACTTTAATATACAGTCATACAGATTTGGTGTGTGTTTGTGTGTTATTCGTCCTAATATTTGCAAAGCGCAGGTTATGTACAACAAATTTCATTCGCATTTGCATTTCTTAAGATGGATTAAAGTCCTGCATTTCCATATCCATTTAGAAATCAAGAGATGTGTATTAAAGTTTAGTCCTGCAGGTGATTAGTTATAACTTATTACTCAATTTTTTTTTACATTCTGAATTATTTGGGAATTTTTTTTTGTTTTATGTCTTTTGTGGACATGTGTTGACTTGGTTCTCCTATATTTTGGATCAATTGGAGCCCATAACAACCTTTTGTTTTGTAGCTCAAGATCTGTGTTCTCATTGTGATTCTTACGTAAAATGGTCTCCAGTATTGTACCAAGTCATAAAACGATTGTGTTTTAAACATTACATATATTTATGTGTAAATTTGTGTCAATTCAGAATGAGGGATCAACTGTGGATATTAGAAGAACCAGCTAATGAAGACACATGTTTTTATTCATCTGTAGACATACCAGAATGCTTAAATAATTGTTTTTATTAATCTGTAGGATATATCGGTGAAGCTTGTCAAGATCTTCTTACCCAAAATTTAAACCTCACTGGTAATTACTCTTCATACTTAGCAAAATGTAATTAAGTGGCTTTGTAATGCAGTCTATTTTTGAAAAAAAAAATCAATGGAATTGCATAATCAAATGCTTATTTGGAACTTTCATCTTTATTTCTTCTTAAATTACATATGACATATAACTTTTGAATATCTGGTACTGAAAATTTGGACAGGTAGCTTTGATGAAGACATCTCCTAACGAACATAGCATAATATAGTTAATCTGCTGCCATAGGAGTTCTCAGATCAGCAGTCTTTAATAATGAGTTAAAATCATAGGTAATGTTGTCGGGCTTTTGATAGTTTCAATGCTACATGCAAGTAATATGGGCTGTTCTGTAATATCTTTGATGTTTTTTGGTCGTGAATCATTTCCATGTCCAGTGAATGTGAGTTTCTCAAAATGGGTGTTGTGGGTAGTTTGGGTCACGGGTTACAGTGGGTTCCAGTCAAAATTCCATTTTTTAGTACAAATCATTATGGCTTGGGTTGGATTTGGCCTACCTACAAACACTTTCTTCTTCTTTCTGTTTTTAAAGTTTTATAGATAATGACTGTAATACGTGTTATTATGACAGATTTTAATTGCAATGATAACCTGGAATGTTTTATGCGTTTGAAATCAGAACTATGCAGTTTAAAGGCACAACAATATTACCAACCAAACAACATCAGGAATTTCAATCAGAAATCCATAGTGAAAATAAGTAACCTGATTTTTTTAGGGTTAAACAAACTTTTAGTTGTTGGTTATTTCATCTGTAATGGTCATCTGGTTCTTATTGTAATATATCTTCATATTTCATACATTTTCATCTTAAATGTAAAGATATAATCATTCTAATTAGATAGATTTATGTATAAAAAAGAGGATGTTATTCATAATATTATTCATTCTAACCTTTAGGATTGGAGCTGATTGGTAAAAGAATTCTGCATCTTCTTTTTTGTAATTTCTTTTTTCTACTAATAACTTTTATATTTTAATATGGCATTTTAGGCTCTCTACTCCATTCAGCAACAAGAGTGAGTTTGTATCCGGTTATAGGCCGCACAAGTTTGGTGGGAGATGGCACCCTGTGCTGTTGGCTTATGCCAAAACCTGGTGATCAATTTTTTTCCCTAAAATTTCCAGAAACTTACAACTCTTCAATGTTCCGTGGTTTCCAGAACCTGGATTATGGGGTTCTAACCCTTGTTTTTCCAAAATCGAGTGCTATGAACATTATATTCTTATTACTAAGGTTAGTTTTTTATTAATGTTGTGACGATGCAGATTTTATTTATGATCATTTACAAACTCAAATGTACTAATATTGGCAAGGTGCAAATCTCCTTTGTCCATGCTATATATTTACTAGATGTAGCTAAATGGGCTAACATGGCACCTGTTGTTGCCATGTCATCGATCACATCAGATGCTACATGTATACATAATGACATGGCACAAGTTGTGCCCTTTGACCTCTTACTGATAGTGGTGATAAAGTTAGAAATGAAGTTAAAGTGTTTTGCTATTTTTTCCCTTCTATAAACTCTGACTCTCCTGACCCTTTTGACTAAAAGTTTGTTTAACCCAATAGGTACAAGGTGATGGATTCATAGTGGCAACACCTACCGGGAGTACAACTTACTCTACAGCTGTAGGCGGTTCAATGGTAAGCAAAACGTATATATAACTTACAGTAGGGTTGCAAGAAGCTTATAATTGATGTTTTAAATAACTTACAGTAGGTTTTATTGAAGTAGTAAACTAATAAATAAATGAAATTTTAAAAGGAAAAAAAAATTTGAAATCTGGTCTAACCAACAGGTCTGATCTTTGGCTGATCTTTGCGCCAATCTGCAGAATGGTCGATATATAATGGACCCTCAAACTCACTATAACATCAATGGTTACTTTTTAGCTTTAGTAGTATATATAGATCACTTTTAAAAGGGGTCATAGACTAAATATGAGTGTCATGAGTCACTATATTACAGTAGCAACCATTTATATATCACATAATCTATAAATTTTATTTCCATAGTAATAAATTTCTCTGATTGTTGTGTTCGGATTCCCCAAGATCAATTCACACATGACTTTCGAATATACTGAGAGTTTCAGTTACATTCCAGTAGGTGAAAAAGAAAATAGAAATGCCCCAACTAATATTCCTTCTATTCTTAATGGTTCTTGATTAGTTTTTCTAGGGTTGATTTTTATTTGTATGTAGATTCCATTTTGCAAGCAATTTGGAAAGAATATGGGTGAATAACTTTCTGTTCTTAAAAAAATCCATGTTCTATGCTCCATTGTAAGAATCTGATTTTTTTTTCCAGATGTGATGTATCAAATCATTTTTTAGAAATGGTGTAAAAATTGCTTTCATTGTTGGTGAAAACGTTATATGAAACCATGTTTTGCAGGTAAGGAGAGGGAATCCTAGGATTTGCTTTGTCCGAAGCTGGTATGAACAATATCACCACATTCGTGTCAAAACATTTGAAGTCAATGCAAGTAACACAGAACTTGCTTGAAGGAAAACGTGGGGAAACGATCTGACAAAGGGACATATCGACCTGTTTTTGTCTTCAAAATGGAAATCAACAAACTTTCGCCTCTATTAAGAATAATGGAAAAAAACATCGACCCGTTTTACAAGTTTTCTTTTTGCAGGTTTAGTCATGGAACAAAGTTAAGATGGGTAAAAGAGGTTGGGTTTTCATATTTAAATCAACAGTTCTAATGGGTAAAAGAGGTTGGATTTTATGTTTGATTTCATGGGTAAAAAATGGCAGTTATCTTAGGCATCTCAACAGTCTTGATGGTTCATGATTCTGATGTGGAACAATAGGTATGTGTTGATATTTTAGCAATGCTAATGAAGAGGGAAAACTCTATGTTCAATAAACGGGTCATTCTGACCCGTTTAGTAAGACGAGTTTGTATGTAAGTTTTCAGCAGTACTCAAATTCAGTCAAGTTTGTATGGCTTACTAAAGATTTCAGTTTGTTCTTCTATATCTCGGAAGGTCTTGGACTATTTAAATGTATTAATTTTATATTGAAATGGTGTAGATGGAATTGGTAAAAGGAAAAAAGGTTCAAATATGTAATCTTTTGAGTTTTAATATTGATACATGTCCTTATGGACTACCAGGTGTTATTCATGTTTAAATTCTAAAAATATTCATAAGAATCATAGCCTCATCTTACATGCTTATAAGTATAGTGGATATTGTCATTCCATGTCGTTGCTAACATTTTTTATGTTTAGTGATTTTATACCTCTAACATCTTCTGTTGTAATATTGAGTTCTTGCTTAGGACATGCATTGTAAACCTAATCCCACTTTGTTTAACATGTTTACAAAATCGGTATAAGCTATTGATAACATACCTTGACATACAATGAGGTTACCCAACAGTTTTAGGTTAAACGTTATAATTGTGTCCAAGTGTAACATAAGTTATGACAATAAAACTACAAAAATTATGCTATTGTCAAACTATGGTACGCTTTAAAAGTTCTCGATAGACCATTGATGACCCGCTTACAAACAAGATGTACGTTTGAGATAAATAATAATTGGTCATGTTTAGAAACAATTCATCTAGCCATCATCGATTGGCACTAGAGTAATAACAACCTAATAGGGTATAAGTTGGTTGTTTGTCATTGTTGCCGCATCGCGCAGGTTTCCCCTTATGTTATGAGTCTTGTAAATTGTCACCACTGCTGAATGCAAATGTACCGCATTATAAAATGTTTTCGCACCGCAACACGCTAACAGAAACGAATACCGCGTTGTAAATTGTCTTCGTCGCCGAACGCGCGAACAGAAGACGAATAACACGCTATACACAGTCGCCGCCGCAACGCGCGGGTACACGGCTAGTATATATATATATATATATATATATATATATATATATATATAATATATATATATATATATATAGGGTTAGGATCCTGCGAAAACACATATTAAAACTCACGTAACTTTTTCATACGCTAACGATTTTTCATAAAATTTGCGCCAAAAGTCTTAGAATTACGTTATCTTTAAATCTGGAGCAAAATATTATAAAAAAAACTGTACGTTTTTTTCCCGTGTGATGCACATATGCATCATATAATTAAAAAAAGTTATAAAATGCTATTTTTTTCTTTAAATCTAAAGATAACACAACTATAAGATTTAGGGTGCAATTTCTTTTTAAACTATTAATGTATATCACATGTATGAGCGTTTTTTTGGTATGATGCACATGTGCATCATTCAATAAAAACGCAAAAAAATGATGAAAATATATGACATATGGTGCGACTAAGAAAAAAAAATATTAACTCATACTAAAAGTATGAGTTTTTTTTTTTGTGATGCACATGTGCACCACACAAAAAAATATTTAAAAAAATATATAAAAATAGAAAAAAAGCGTTAAGTTTTTTAAAACTTTTATAGGATTAAAGATAATATAATTTTAAGACTTTTGGTGCAAATTTAAAAAAAAAAAGTTATTAACGTATGAAAAAGTTATGTAGGTTTTAAGATTTGTTTACGTAGTTCTTACAAAAAAAGGGTGTTTTCGCAGGATCCTTCCCCTATATATATATATATATATATATATATATATATATATATATATATATATATATATATATATATGTAAGGATCAAATAAACCCTTGTAAGGGACAAACTATATATATATATATATACTAGCCGTGTACCCGCGCGTTGCGGCGGCGACTGTGTATAGCGTGTTATTCGTCTGTTAGCGTGTTGCGGTCCGAAAACATTTTATAATGCGGTACATTTGCATTCAGCAGTGGTGACAATTTACAAGACTCATAACATAAGGGGAAACCTGCGCGATGCGGCAACAATGACAAACAACCAACTTATACCCTGTTAGGTTGTTATTACTCTAGTGCCAATCGATGATGGCTAGATGAATTGTTTCTAAACATGACCAATTATTATTTATCTCAAACGTACATCTTGTTTGTAAGCGGGTCATCAATGGTCTATCGAGAACTTTTAAAGCGTACCATAGTTTGACAATAGCATAATTTTTGTAGTTTTATTGTCATAACTTATGTTACACTTGGACACATTTATAACGTTTAACCTAAAACTGTTGGGTAACCTCATTGTATGTCAAGGTATCTTATCAATAGCTTATACCGATTTTGTAAACATGTTAAACATAGTGGGTTTAGGTTTACAATGCATGCCTAAAGCAAGAACTCAATATTACAACAGAAGATGTTAGAGGTATAAAATCACTAAACATAAAAAATGTTAGCAACGACATGGAATGCCAATATCCACTATACTTATAAGCATGTAAGATGAGGCTATGATTCTTATGAATATTCTTAGAATTTAAACATGAATAACACCTGGTAGTCCATAAGGACATGTATCAATATTAAAACTCAAAAGATTACAGATTTGAACCTTTTTTCCTTTTACCAATTCCATCTACACCATTTCAATATAAAATTAATCCATTTAAATAGTCCAAGACCTTCCGAGATATAGAAGAACAAACTGAAATCTTTATTAAGCCATACAAACTTGACTGAATTTGAGTACTGCTGAAAACTTACATACAAACTCGTCTTACTAAACGGGTCAGAATGACCCGTTTATTGAACATAGAGTTTTCCCTCTTCATTATCATTGCTAAAATATCAACACATACCTATTGTTCCACATCAGAATCATGAACCATCAAGACTGTTGAGATGCCTAAGATAACTGCCATTTTTTACCCATGAAATCAAACATAAAATCCAACCTCTTTTACCCATTAGAACTGTTGATTTAAATATGAAAACCCAACCTCTTTTACCCATCTTAACTTTGTTCCATGACTAAACCTGCAAAAAGAAAACCTGTAAAACGGGTCGATGTTTTTTTCCATTATTCTTAATAGAGGCGAAAGTTTGTTGATTTCCATTTTGAAGACAAAAACAGGTCGATATGTCCCTTTGTCAGATCGTTTCCCCACGTTTTCCTTCAAGCAAGTTCTGTGTTACTTGCATTGACTTCAAATGTTTTGACACGAATGTGGTGATATTGTTCATACCAGCTTCGGACAAAGCAAATCCTAGGATTCCCTCTCCTTACCTGCAAAACATGGTTTCATATAACGTTTTCACCAACAATGAAAGCAATTTTTACACCATTTCTAAAAAAATGATTTGATACATCACTTCTGGAAAAAAAAATCAGATTCTTACAATGGAGCATAGAACATGGATTTTTTTAAGAACAGAAAGTTATTCACCCATATTCTTTCCAAATTGCTTGCAAAATGGAATCTACATACAAATAAAAAATCAACCCTAGAAAAACTAATCAAGAACCATTAAGAATAGAAGCCAAATCAAACAAAAAAGAGTTCTATCATGATTACCTCGGTCAATGACATCAGCTATTGAGTTGACACCTTCCAACCTGTAACATAGGAGAGTCACTAACATAAGAGACAAAAACAGATAACAATTAAACCATAAATTCTAAGAAATTTCGAATGGCAACGTATAGAGCTAAAAAACTGAAACAAATCTACAGTGAAGGGCAACCCCTAACCAGAAAATTTTATATGCGGATTGTATAGAATTGAAGGTTTTCTTTTGATACCTGATTAGATTATGTTAGCAGTGAAGATGCCTGTGGTAGGAGTTGTCCTCAGCCAACTTTCCAAATAAAAAGCTAATCAAATTTAAAAAAAATAAGGTCTGTTAATGTCACCATTCACCAAACTACATGGAATGTGAACACATAAAAAATAGTAACTTGATCCAGAAAAATAAATTATTCAATGTAATTATATATGTGTTTTGGTGATGGAGATCTCGTGAACTCACTGTTAAGGTTTTGAAGCCCATAAGCAATGCAATTATGTATGGTTTTTGGTCAAAAGTAGTAAAACACCGAAGCCTCATCTTCAATAGAATCTATGGTTGGCTTTTCAAAAAACCGGAATAGACGGTTTTTAACTTGGTAGTTAAATGATTCAGTTTCTATTTCAAATATTGATATAAGTATACAGTTTTGGATTAAATAAAAATTCTTTTTTTTTACTTTCATGGTCTAAAGAACCAATTATAAATGGTCTAATTTCAATTTCAAAGATTAAAAAACCCATTTGAATCCCCTCAGTTTGAACCAGCCAAAGATCAGACCTGTTGGTTAGACCAGATTTCAAATTTTTTTTTTCCTTCTAAAATTTCATTTATTTATTAGTTTACTACTTCAATAAAACCCTACTGTAAGTTATTTAAAACATCAATTATAAGCTTCTTGCAACCCTACTGTAAGTTATATATACGTTTTGCTTACCATTGAACCGCCTACAGCTGTAGAGTAAGTTGTACTCCCGGTAGGTGTTGCCACTATGACTCCATCACCTTGTACCTATTGGGTTAAACAAACTTTTAGCCAAAAGGGTCAGGAGAGTCAGAGTTTATAGAAGGGAAAAAATAGCAAAACACTTTAACTTCATTTCTAACTTTATCACCACTATCAGTAAGAGGTCAAAGGGCACAACTTGTGCCATGTCATTATGTATACATGTAGCATCTGATGTGATCGATGACATGGCAACAACAGGTGCCATGTTAGCCCATTTAGCTACATCTAGTAAATATATAGCATGGACAAAGGAGATTTGCACCTTGCCAATATTAGTACATTTGAGTTTGTAAATGATCATAAATAAAATCTGCATCGTCACAACATTAATAAAAAACTAACCTTAGTAATAAGAATATAATGTTCATAGCACTCGATTTTGGAAAAACAAGGGTTAGAACCCCATAATCCAGGTTCTGGAAACCACGGAACATTGAAGAGTTGTAAGTTTCTGGAAATTTTAGGAAAAAAAATTGATCACCAGGTTCTGGCATAAGCCAACAGCACAGGGTGCCATCTCCCACCAAACTTGTGCGGCCTATAACCGGATACAAACTCACTCTTGTTGCTGAATGGAGTAGAGAGCCTAAAATGCCATATTAAAATATAAAAGTTATTAGTAGAAAAAAGAAATTACAAAAAAGAAGATGCAGAATTCTTTTACCAATCAGCTCCAATCCTAAAGGTTAGAATGAATAATATTATGAATAACATCCTCTTTTTTATACATAAATCTATCTAATTAGAATGATTATATCTTTACATTTAAGATGAAAATGTATGAAATATGAAGATATATTACAATAAGAACCAGATGACCATTACAGATGAAGTAATCAATCAACAACTACCCCTAAAAAAATCAGGTTACTTATTTTCACTATGGATTTCTGATTGAAATTCCTGATGTTGTTTGGTTGGTAATATTGTTGTGCCTTTAAACTGCATAGTTCTGATTTCAAACGCATAAAACATTCCAGGTTATCATTGCAATTAAAATCTGTCATAATAACACGTATTACAGTCATTATCTATAAAACTTTAAAAACAGAAAGAAGAAAGTGTTTGTAGGTAGGCCAAATCCAACCCAAGCCATAATGATTTGTACTAAAAAATGGACTTTTGACTGGAATCCACTGTAACCCGTGACCCAAACTACCCACAACACCCATTTTGAGAAACTCACATTCACTGGACATGGAAATGATTCACGACCAAAAACATCAAAGATATTACAGAACAGCCCATATTACTTGCATGTAGCATTGAAACTATCAAAAGCCCGACAACATTACCTATGATTTTAACTCATTATTAAAGACTGCTGATCTGAGAACTCCTATGGCAGCAGATTAACTATATTATGCTATGTTCGTTAGGAGATGTCTTCATCAAAGCTACCAAAGAAGACGTATCAGCCTTTATAGTCTGCATATTCAGTAAGAAAAGTAAGCAATAACAAAAAAAAAACAAATAAAATGAGAAAATCTTACTTATTTTCCGCCTTGGTCATTATGATTCAAACCAGCCAACGCGACATCTAAATCAATGAATCAAAACAAAAAGCCCCATCAAAATAGGCATTAAACAGAACAAAGTCTACAAAAACCATCTAAATGGCATTTGATTTCCACAAACTTACCTCTATCGAGCGAGCTCTTCGGAACTTTATTCTCCACAGGAGCTGGAGTATCTAAGATCTGATTACAAATTCTAAATTAGGCAAAAAACCCACAAAGATACCGCTTGGTTACCTGACATCTTCGATTATTAGCCGTGTTAGTTTCCTACTTTCCCGTGTATCAACGTGCTCCATACCATATACAATTCCAATTATTAGTTTCTAAACTCATATATTGGGACCAAAAATATACAGTTTGAATTTACAAAACAATATGCATGTCAAAACATGGAATTCATATGGCAAGAAGGTAATGAATAGTCTTGTGTACTAAGTATCAACATCATTTTAGTCCATACCTGATGTAAACATGATAAAAAGGCATACAACTTTTTATGGGCAGCATGAAGTACACCTACTCGCATGGATTCGACGGTAATTGATTCGACGGTAATTAAAATATACACAGTAACAAAAAAAATGTAACCAACTATCTTTAATCCTCAAAACAATAGGGAAGCTTAGAATCTGATATGAACATACCTTAAAGATGAAAAACATGGATGCTTAGATCTGAAGTTAAAAAAAAATAAAAAAAATTAAACCAACTAAAACACTAAACTACAAACAGAAGTCAATTTTTAAAAATTACCAAGCTTAAAAACCTTTATCTGATACGCATGCTGGGAAAGATAAGAACAACAAGGACGAACCCTAACAGAACATAGATGTAGCAAAAGGGTGGTGTCGTGATGATCTGTAAATGAATCGCAACCCAAAAAACGATGAGGATCGAACCCTAAAAAATGAATGCGGGAAATGGATTAGAGTTTTGAATATACCGTGGTTTTGATTCGAGAAGGTAAGCTGTTAGCCGTCATCGCCGGAACTCGCGCTACCGCTTAGATGCAGCGGTGGTCTAGCCGGTGGTCTAGCCGAATAGGGTGGTTAGATGCGGCGGCTGGTGGTCTAGCCGCCGTGGTCGGCCGACTGAGATGGCGTTTCATCGATCGGAACTCGAAAGGTGGACTGGAGTGTGCTCGAGAGAAGACAGCGTGAAATGAGAAGAAAAGAGCTTATATACCTAGGGTTTCAAGTGGGTTTGTGTAGTCAAGACTTGTACATCTTGCTTATTGATTTGTACGCGTCTTAAAATTAAGACATACTCACTTTCTCTCTCCAATATGCATTATATATAGTAATAGATATATATATATATATATATATATATATATATTTATTAATTAATTAACTAATTGAATTAATTGTACGTAGGACATGATCAATTCTGCGCACAATACATCGCGGAAACAATCTACTCAATCAAACTCATCTCAAAGGTCGGCCGATAAGGTACGGATTTGAAACAGTTCTGAATTTGAGTTGATCTGGAAGATTCTAGTTCATCTGGATGAACATGTGTCTCTACTTATAGTTCATCCGGATAGTTAGAGTTCATCCGGATAGTTAAAGTTCCTCAGGATAGGTAAGGTTCATCAGGATAGTAAAAAGTTCATCAGGATAGTTAGAGTTCATCGGGATAGTTAGAGTTGATCCGGAAGATTCTAGCTAGTTCATCTGGATGAACATGCGTCCCTAGTTATAGTTCACCGTGTTGGTTATAGTTCATCCGGATAGTTAAAGTTCAGCAGTATAGGTAAAGTTCATCAGGATAGTTAAAGTTCATCGGGATAGTTAGAGTTGTTCTGGAATATAATTAATAATTAACTGTGCCGGCTATGATAAGTTCATCAGGATAGTTAAAGTTCATCAGGATAGTTAACTAATGTTTAGCCGGTTATGATCGATATGATTTTATTAATTAATTGAATTGTAGGTCTCTTCTGCGACTCTATCACAACACACTCCTCCATCTACAACAGCGTCGCAAAAGGAAAGGGTAACTATTTTAATTTACACAGTTGTGTACTTCCCTTATAACTAATTGCTATATGATCATTTAATTAAATGCTGATGCTGTCTTTAGGTGAGAAAGAGAAAAATGACAGAAGCAGCAGCTGCTGCAGCCAGTGCTGCTGGGGCATCAGAGCAGGAAGTGGTATATATATATATAATTAATTTAGAAATTTGACAAATCGCTTTGACGTTATCGTTAATTAATATACATGTTACTAATCAGTTAATTACATGGTGTCAATTTAGGAAAAGAATAAGAGACATGCAAAACCTGCAGCTCGTAAAGTACCTCCTAAGAAGAGTGATCATCAGTTGGAAAAACCAAATAATTATGATGCCATTGCAGCTGCTATCGATCTGCAGCCAGTAATCCAAGAGGTATATAGATTAGTATATACCATAATTTTTGTATTCTATTTTTTACTTTAATTAATTAATTGTTTATATATATGCTATAATTAATATTATTATTATTATTATTATTATTATTATTATTATGTCACTTCTGATCAGGGGAGCCAAACTGCGACGTTGCACATGGAGGGGGATCCACTGAACGTCGTGGGAATGGCTGAATTATTACCAAAAGAAAAAGATGAGAATATTCATGGAAGTCCATTAGCTCCTGGTTGCCGTAGAATTAGAGTTTATCAGGTAAAAAAGGGTGCAACATTTTTACCATTCCCAGTAGATGATAAAACAACGCTTTCGGAGGTTGAAAATAAATATATTATTGCATGGCCGATGAACCGAATGATCCTTCATTCTAATAACAAGTCAGATAGATCACAGCCGGTTGATCATTCTACGGTGCAAAAAGTATTGGAACAACCACAGGTAATTAGTACATTAATTAATCGTATCCGCTAATTAATTAACTTTATATATATATATCTGATCGGTTTTATTTGTCATGTTTCCAGGTAAATAATGATCGGAAAAAGATGCCGAAAGTACTGTACGTAACACCAAACCAGCTGAAGAATCAAAATGCGATAAATAGAAAAATCACACGGCACCAGCAGAAGTAGCTGATCAGCACGGACAAGAAATTATAATTAATTATTATAGAAATTAAACTTAGATTAGTGTCGTATGTTATCTTTTTGAACAGCGTCATGATTAGTGTATGTACATTAATTTTTAATTATAATATATGATTTTTAAGGTTTCTCAATACTAATTAATTAATATATAATTAATTATAATTAAGAAAATATATGTGACCATATATATAATACCAAAGGCCACACTTTTTATATTTTAACGTGGCCGTTGCCACCATTTGGCCACGCTTATTGGGACAAATTATCTGATTTCAACTACCCTTTAGCCACTTTTTTTTCTCCAATTATATGTGGCTAAAACACAAATATACGTGACCATATAATACCAAAGGTCACGCTTTTTATATCTTAACGTGGTCGTTGCCACCATTTGGTCACGCGTATTGGGACAAAATATCTGATTTCAACTACCCTTTAGCCACTTTTTTTTCCAAATATATGTGGCTAAAACACAAATATACGTGACCATATAATACCAAAGGCCACGCTTTTTATATTTTAATGTGGCCATTGCCACCCTTTGGCCACGCTTATTGGGACAAAATTTATGATTTCAGCAACCCATTTGGCCACGTTTTTTCATATCATATGTGGCTAAAACACAAATATACGTGACCATATAATACCAAAGGCCACGCTATTCATATTTTAACGTGGCGGTTGCCACCCTTTGGCCACGCGTATTGGGACAAAAATTATAATTTCAGCAACCCATTTGGCCACGTTTTTTTATAACATATGTGGCTAAAACACAAATATACGTGACCATATAATACCAAAGGCCACGCTTTTGATATTTTAACGTGGCCGTTGCCACCCTTTGGCCACGCGTACTGTGACAAAATGTATGATTTCAGCAACCCTTTGGCCACGTATTTTTATAATGTATGTGGCTAAAACACGAATATACGTGACCATAAAATACAAAAGGCCACGTTAAAAAACACATGTGGCCGTTGGGACCCTTTCGCCACGCTTTTCTGAAGAATTGTTTGATTACAACAACAAATATTGGTACCCTTTAGCCACGCTTATAGGTGGCTTCAGCCACTGATATTGTAACGTGGCCGTAGGGTACATATGGTCACGGCACCTATGGTGTCGGTTGGAATCGGAAAAAAAAACCGTGACCAAACACCTTTTGTCACGGTTTTTTTTCCGTGGCCAAAGGTGAATTTTGACGTAGTGTTGTTATATTATTTTCCAACTCTCACAAATATGATTACATATTTTAGGTAAGCAATTCTCGTGGAATGGTTCATTGGTAACTATTTTCATTGACTCAACAAGTTACAAAGGTTCATTTACTGAATGATATAATGCCTCACAACATCCATTTTTGCTCTTGTGACAATACCTTTGATGTCACCATGAAGTACTTGATTAACATGACAGTAGTGAAGCCCTGTCAAAAGCTTCCTCATATAATACTTAAAGAAGAGGAGCACATGAGTTAAGGCATTTAAATATAGAAACTACAGCTTAATGATTAACTATTGGTACCTTAATCTGTGGAACTGAGAACCTCATCCCAGGACGATTGGCAAGACCGGTCAGGTCATGGTCCATGTACTCAAAAACCATGTAAATTCCTCCCTTATATTTATTACCATCTACACATGATATTTAAGCAAATCAACTCACTGAAGCAAAACTCAAAACTGATGAGTCTCAGACAAAAACAATCCTCTTCTACATCTACATGAAATATTTGTGAAGCAGAAAAGTAGGGAACAAAAGAATATATTTTTTTTTGAAATAAAATATGTATTGAAAGTAGGGGTATGCAGAAGACGGGATGGGTGGACAACTGAAGAACTGAACCTAGCAAGCAACTATATTCAGTAAAAGTTCTTGGTTCTAGAGTTCTTTAAAAAACAATTTTTGTTTGGTTCAGTTATTTGTTTAAGACGGTTCTTACTTCAATTATGTAGTTCTGAGTAATTCCATCATTAGTTATGTGTTAGACTA